>BPLR01019680.1:0-33711 GCA_021605095.1 Caerostris extrusa | reverse complement strand
TCAGAGAGGAAGGAACACATATTTTTAAATTCTCGCAACTTGTGAGAGTTGAAGTGGTCAGAAGTTCGATGATCAGTAGCAGGTAGAAAGGTGAAAACAATTCGAAATGCAGGAGCAAAGATCAGACATGTCTGAACATCATGACTTTCATCGCAAAAACGCAACAGTCATGCACTGCACTCTCTCGATTTTCCGTTCTGACTGATTTATTACAACTGCCTAGACCAGGACTCGGCAATCTTTTTTGAGTCGGAAGAGTCAAAATTACAATTACAAAACTTTAAAAAAGCCACAAAAGTTTTTAAAGAGCCACAAAGTTTTTCTTGCCAGCAATAAATATTACGCGCATAAATAAAGTTTTTTGATAAAAAAAAAAAAAAAAAAAACTATTTATTCATATATAAGTAGTGTATTTCACAACAAATTAGATAATATATATATGGCGTTATTAGATAATTACTTATTATTTAAGTAAGAAATTAAAAACAATTGAACATTTATTTACAACACTAACTTGTACTTCAATAATAAACAATTGAGCAAACAAATTCAATGGGAGCGATGACTTTGCATGGTTATTCAAGTAGAAAATTTAAACTTTACTAAACGATGTAATTTGTACTTAAAATAAAAAAAAAAACAATAACATACATTTGAGCAAACAAATTCAATGAGAGCATTGGCTTTGCATGGTTTTAGAAAGTTTGGATAAATTAGGCTCATAACGCTGTTTTAAGTTTCAAACACGACTCTAAATTTTCATTTGTTAGTTGGCTTCTTACTTTACTTTTAATTATATTCATGCAAGAAAACGCTTACTCGCACGAATGTGTCGATCCGAAGATAGTCAACACTCCTAATGCCAACTTCTTCACCTCACTGTAGCAATTTGGAATACTATTACATGCGTCGAATATAAAATGCCTCAACTCGCGGCATTTCTTTTAAAAACTGTCCACTTTTGTTGCTCGACCTCCAACTCTGTGAATTTTCCACTCCACAAAGCTTTACTTTTAAATAGATCAATTGCATTTCCAGAGTTCCAGTATCAATTCCAAATGGCTCAATGTGGATTTAGTTACTATTTGTGTTGAGAGGATTTACTATGAATTATAGAATGGTTTTGTTGGTTTTGAATTGCTCAAATCTGCCAGCAAATTCATCTTTAATTTTTTTTATAACTGTGCTAAGTACCTCGTGTCAACAGTTGCACTGGTTTTATCGCGAAAATGCTTTAGAAGTTGAAAATGAAGTAATTTACTGCTCTGAATATCTTCTGCAAAAAGAATAAATTTTTCTTCAAAAACAAATAAATTCTTTTACCAAAACATAGGCCGGGTTTCCCTTTCCTTGCAGTTTTAGATTCGCTGTGATATCCACCATAAAGTAAATTTTTTGCAACCATTTGTCGTTCTCTAATTCAGGGTGATTAATGCCTTTTTTATTTAGGAATGTATTTATTTCATTCAAGCACAAAGCAAAAACGTTTCAACACCTTACCTTTGGAAAGCCATCGCACTTTATTGTGAAGAAGGAGGTCGGAATACTGAGTCTCCATTTCGTTTAAGAATTCTTTAAACTGACGACAGTAGAGTGCTTTTGAGAAGATGCAATTAACAATCTTGATTACCAAATTCATGGCCTCAACTATTTCGGCCGGAAATGTTTGGGCACAAGGCGCTTCTTGGTGTATGATGCAGTGAAACGTAAGAATTTCGTGGTTTATTTTGCTCTGAAGAATCGTTGTTGCCCCTTTATTTTTTCCTGTCATACTTCTGACTCCATCAGTTGCTATTGAAACGATTTTATTTAAATCGATCTTATTGTCTTCAAGACATCTTTGCACGGCATTCGCTATATCTTCCCATCTAATTTGTCCCGTGACCGGCAGTAATCCTAGAAGTTCTTCTTTTGGACCCTGAGAAGACATATACCTGACAAAAAGGGCAACTTGTGCCGTGTCTTTTATGTCGTAAGACTCATCTATAGCAAGTGATAAGGCATATCTTCCACCTGCAAATATGTTACATTTGAAGACATTTTAGCTATTCTGTCTTGTACTCTTTTCGCGGATAGTAGCAAATCTTTGATTTTTTCTGATTTGTTTTTAAAAAATCATAAAACAGTTCTTCAGATGCACGTGTCTGAAAGATAGAATTGGTGCCTAATCCTCATTAATCGATTCAAAATGATTTTTAAATGTTTTTGTTTGATAAATAATATTTGCGTATGGAACTAAAGAGCCGCAGCTTCACAGCCAAAGAGCCGCACGTGGCTCGCGAGCCGCAGGTTGCCGACCCCTGCTCAAGGATATTCAGAAAATTTTGAAGAGTATTGATGACATAAAGAATAGAAGCACCTTGGGCAAGAGCTGCAGAATCGTCAGCAAATAGGCAAGTGGAAATGTTAGTGCATTGAGGAAAGTCGTAGGTAAAAATCATCGTTTAAATGTTAAAATTTCTTTCATGTTCAAATATACTTCTTTTATTGTTATTCTTTTGGTTACCAGAGAGTGTCGACAACGTTCGTGGTATTTCAGAAAGAAATTTGTACTCTAGGAATTTCGAATTTTTCGGTGATTTTTGTAATTTTAAATTTTGGAGTTTTTTTTTTTTTTTTTTTTTTTTTTTTTGAGGAGGCTACATTTTCATTTCTGTTGTTGTTGGATTTGTTGGGAAGAAAAACATTTGGATAGATTGGGATAAAGCAGCGTCAGCGAGCATACATCTCAACTCGCCAAGCCAAGTCGAGTCAAGCCTATTTTTGTTTAACTGTGGAAACCTGTCTGCGGTACTGCATGTTCGTTTAACGCTGCTCAGATGTTTTTAGTTTAAAAAATTTATAGTATTTTTTATTCTTTTGTTAGCGTCAATTAAAAATATTAAAAGATGTCTAGAATGTTTCTACAGCGTGAGGTTTCAATTCAGTAAGTGAACATATAATCAAAATGTATTTTTAAGAATAATGATAGATTCTGTTAAAAAGATTTATTTTTTAAAAAGCTAATCATGATTTCTAAAAATATCTCTATTAATTTGGTTTTGCTTCAAAAATCAAATCACTAGACGTTATTGTTTTTAATGGAATATTATTAGAATTAATTTTTGTTGTTAATCAAAATATTTTTTTCACTCTTTAATTAAATTTTTTTACTTAAAGAGATACACGCCATGACAAATGATTACTTCAGTAATAAATAAAAGATGTGATAACATTTAAAGTATTATAAATAAACTTATTATACATAAAATCATTAAGATGTATTGATTGAACTTTTTTATAATCAACTTTGAAAAATATATACTATGATATCTACCCTTCTTATTTTAAACCTCTCAACAATTTTTGCATGCATATGCCATGCATACAAATTATCAAATAAAATGTTATTATTTAATAATTTGAAATTTATAACGTTGAAACAATTGATTTGCATTTTGTTTTTATATTTAGAATAAATTTGTTTAAATACATAAGTAAAGAATGGATATTTCTGAAAGTTTTTGGGTAACAATTCAGTTCAATCAAAATCTTTCAGAATCTTTTCTGGACAAATATGTTCAACAATTTTTAATACTTGATTGAATATCCATAAGCTTTATTAATAGCTTACGTATACTGTGGTTGTAGAAATAAAGAATTAATATTAATTATCTTTTCTTTTTGCTATTTTCAGAGACTTGGAAAAAGGTATTGAATTTGAAGTTGATAATGACAATAACAATTATGATTCTTCTGATGAAACTTTTGATGATGTCATTTATAACAAGGATAAAGGATTCTCTACTGATTATGAAGACACTGCTAAACAAGGACTTTATGTTGGAAACAATGTTCCTTTTAATGTGTTAAAAGAAAAAATGCAATCAATATCTGTGGATGGTTTAATTTTAAAAGAGGTATGTCCTTATTTCTTTTGATTATGTTGAATTTTAATATAGAAAAATAGAGGGCACATTGGATCAAATGATATAATTTGGCAAATATTGTAAAATTAAACTTATAAAAAAAAGAAGAGTTGGATGGTCTTATAGAATATGCTTATATTAGTGATGCTATGAAGACTATTACTTATGAGCAAGATAAGTTAATTTTGTTATAAAAAAAAGTAATTTATTGTAGAAAAGTGAAAAATTTTAGAAAGTATCATGTGCTTATAGATAAGATTTTTCCTGATATAGATCACAATTACATATTTGTAGAAGATAATTTTTAAACAATTTTAAATATAATTAAATATGTTTCTTCACTGAAAAAGACAATACACATGAATAAATCACTATATAACATTAAGGAATGTTTGGTTGTATATCAAACTTCCCAAGTAAAAACATCATTTTTAAAGTTTTCATTAGTAATTACATCACAGTGGTGTAATTTTCACTAGGAAAGTTTCTAGTAACATCTTCCATCAATTGTTGTGGTAGCAGAATCCTCAAGAGAAGAAGCATTTTTTTGCCTCAAGCATTAAATGTTTTTTTACTGGGTAATCTTGTAGAAACTTTGGTACTTGCGTATTAACGGTACCTTGGCGACACTTGCGCCAATAAAGAGCACACGCGTCAACCGCAGCTACAGATTTGGCGGCAATCTACACTTAAAATTTTTGTTCCAAATAATAAAATATATATGAAACACTTCTATTAAAATCAAAACGCTTTCAAAATATTTTTATTCCAAATAATAAAGATTGGCGACACTTAAAAACCGCCAAGTCTGTCGCCAAGGTACCGTTAATACATAAGTACCAAAACTTTCATAATGGCAACTGATTTTACAAAAATCTACTTAATAGCTTCAGCATGCTCTACCACTGTATTTTACAAGTGCTCATAAGCTTTCATCGACAGTAATTCTTATGCTTTAGCAAGATATTTCAACATTTTTCTAACTAGGTGCAATATTTTGTAACTTCTTTACTTTGGCTGTTGTTCTTGGCAGAAATGATATATCAAGAGCTCTTATTTATTTTAATTTTTATGGTATAGCCAAAACACAGTTTAACCAAGACATAGCTTTCAGATTATTAGCACCATTATCTGTTGTACAGGAGCATAACAGATTTATGTTTGTATTAAAATAAGATAATATATTAGTGAGAACCTCACTGATATTTTCTGCATTGTGGTTATGTTCGAAATGCATACAACTTAAATATGGTGCTTTCAATTTCCATTAGTCGTCTATAAAATGAGCTGTGACAGCTATAAGTGGTGCATTGGTTATGGCTGTCTAGCAATTTATCGTTATATACATATCATGAGATTTGTCATTTAATTGTCTTTTGATATCATCCTTCTTTTTATTGAAAATTTTCAGAACAACGTTCTTAGAGAAAACAATTTTCCCTGGTAATCTGTTGTAGAGATTCAATTTTTTTCAACATTTTTTTAAAGGATACTATTTGATTATACTGTTGCATCATTGTTGTGAACTTGGTTAATGCAGCTGTGCGCCACTTTTCTGTACTGTATGAAATAGGGTAGAAGTCCAGAAATCTTTTTTGAGGCATTATGGCAGCAGAGTTAATTTTAATAACAGAACAAACTTCATCAACAACTAAAGAATTGTTTGCTTCTCTTATGGTTTAATGAACTGCATTCATTGATTGGCAGTATTTATATTGTAATTTATGGGATGATAAAGTTACAGATGAGAAAATAAATTTGTTATTCTGCTTCTTTTTGATGGATCTGGATATTTGCGAATCTTGCATATTGTTAAATTTTTATTTATTAATTATCCTGTTTTGTTAACTGGCAAGCCATAGTAAAGAACTCTGTGACTTTTTGGGAACCAGTCGATCATATGATGGACAGTCTAAACTTTAACATCTAGGGTACATCTTGCAAGCAAATAATAATTACTGGGAAATCTGCAGTTTTTGGTTCTGCCTTGTATTTTTTTTTTTTTTTATCTTCAAAAAACCAAAATATAAACTTACTGAAATATATATATAATATTATAATAATATATGATGAACAGTCATAATAAACAGTTTTTTAATTAATTCCAAAATTATAATAACAATAGATACATTTAATTATAAAATAAATTATGATATTTAAAAGCCATAGCTGTTGGCACATATCAGAAGTGTGAAAAAAATATCAGTGAATGATGCAATCTAATAATTGAATATATAAATATTAGACAATACGTTTTTTGTAAAAGATTAACAAGTAAACTGTGCCTTAGAAATAATTTTGAGTATCAAATGCAAAAGGATATAAAATGGTGATTGTTATGAAGGATATTTATCTGAAGTAAATAAATAAATTTACCTAAGTAATAATGCACAAATTTGAAAGTTTAATTACCTTTGATTATAATAAAACGATTGATTTGATTGAAAATTATTCTCAAACTTCAGGTAACAAGACTAATTTTATGTAATGTATTTATCATTTTATGTATGTTTTATTATGTAAAAATATTTCTATTTTAGATTTTTAAAGCATGGATATGGAGACTCAATTCCAGATAAATCGGTTGTCTTTTTACATTATGATGCATATCTGGAAGGGCAAAAGGAGTCTTTTGATTCTACACGATTACGGGGAAAGCCTTTTAAATTTTTGTAAGCAATTTTTAATTTTAGAATTCCATTGTAGAGACAACACATATTCTATATTTAAATTTACATAAGGGTAGTATATTTTTAAAAACTGAGTTAACTTTATCAATTATTAAGTATTTTTTTATATTTGTATAAAATATAATTTTAAGATAACAAACATTTTATTTGCTCGTTTAAATAAAAAAAAAAAAAAATTCAATTTGTTTAAAATGTAAAGGTGAATTTTGGGTACTTACATACTAACGGTACCTTGGCGACAATTAGTGAAAACGCACCAACCGCTGCTACAGATTTGGCGGTTTTTAAGTGGCGCCAATCCACACTTAAAAAACAATCAAAATGCTTTCAAAATATTTTTATTCAAAACAATAAAATATATAAAACACTTCATTTAAAAAAATCAAAAACGATTTAAAAATGCCGACCACAACGACTTTTACGTTTAGTAAACAAACTTTCATCAATTTCCACAATGCAATCTGGTCCACCTACCTTTTTTTTTTTGGTTTATTCACCATATCCAAGACACATAATTCACGCATGTAGTTGTTCCAATCTATAACAGTTTTATCTGATATATCAAGTTGCTTTTCACAAAAATTTAATCGACGTCAACTCCCTCGCACCAGCAGTCTCAGTGAAATCTCAAAGCTGTACGAAATGGAATTCTGCTTCCTTCAAACCAGTTGTCTTTTTCAGAATCCCACACGATGAGCATACTGACTGAAATTGCATTTCCAAAACTTACGTTCACCAAAATAAAAGTTTCATGTCATGGGAATTGGGACATTTTCGTTGTTTTGGTAAAATATTTCGCTCCTGGAAAAATAAAATTGCATCGTGCTCCGTTTCTGGCAAATTCCAAATACGCATTTTCGTATCACAACAACATGGCGAAACTCAGCAAATCTGCAGCCGTTAAGATTGCCGCCACTTAAAAAGCGCCAAATCTGCAGGGGTTACTGTATTGGCGCCACTGAAAACCGCCAAATCTGCAGGGGTTCCATTGGCGACACTTCAAAACGCCATGTCTGTCGCCAAGGTACCGTTAGTACGTAAGTACCGAATTTTGTTTAAATGTTTTATTAAACCAAAATATTTTCTTTTAATATGGCTCAGAATTACATCGAACTTTATCATTTAGTCATTTAAAAATGAAATTTTGATAATTACATAAAAAATTTGTCTATCATATTAGGTACTGTAATAAATCCTTTCCACTAATGCCCTAATGTTTTCTTAGTTTTGTTACAAGAAAATGCATTTTTGTCTTAATTTTCCTTTGTAACTTTTAAATTTTTGGTTTGGAATTAAAATTCATCAATGCATATTTGTTTGAAATTTTTTTTTTTTTTTTTTATTGATCTGTTAATTTTAGAAATAGTGTAGAAATATTTTATTGGAATATCGTAATTATTGCCAGGATATTATCAGGAATTGGCTGGTAGTACTGCTTGATGAAAAAAATATGTTCAAGATGTTTGTACCTCATAGTCAACAATAAATAAATAAATAATATTGATAATAATTTGCACTGACATTCAATGCAAACTCTTGTACTGCATCAAATTTACCAAAAAAACCAGCATTATATTCATTGCATGAAAGTTCTATTAATGCTCTAAATATTCTAAGTTATTAGTTAATTTGGTATTCATTGATTGTTAATATTTAATTTGTAAACTCTTATATGGATCTTCTACAGAGTGTCCCAAAATTCAAGCAAGAATTTCAATCTTTTCATGCAGGAATTTTGTATACCTTAATGTACAGAATTTTTAACTGGATAGTTAGAACTTGGTTTTGAAGTAACTCATTAAATAAAAAGTACATGGAATGGCAAGTCATACAGTTTGGATAGTAGGTGAAAGGCATTCGTTTGGGTTATTTGTTTTATTATTTAGAGAATGAATGTATTATATGAGAAATGCAGTGCTATACCATAGAAGATCAATTATTTTTAATAAAACCTTAGTATGTGAAATATTGTAGCCTAACAAATATATTATTGAAGTGGAATATAACTTTTAAAAATCTTGCAAAGTTATCACATGCATATTTGAATCAATTGGTGGGGAATCATGAATATTATGTATATATAAATTTTCCATCACAAAATAGAAGTTCTTTTATGATTATAAATTAAAGCTAATTTTTACAATATATATACATATATTCAGTTCCTTCAAGTTTGTCGGTAGGAAATCTCCATTAAGAATTAAAATTGGTAAAACCTTTTTAAAAATGAAATGCTACCATCTTATGAATTAATCAAGGTTTTTAAAATTCTTAATGATATTGATTGTGAATATTTGTATTTCTTTTAAAAGTTAAATAATATGCTAATGTGTTTAAGAGCTAGTCTTTTGCTTTACTAATGAAGATTGATTAAACATTACTGTTCTCATAATTAAAATTCTCTTTAATTTAAAATTATATAGCTTAATTACACAACATAGGTTTTAGATATCAGATTTCTGTATATTAAACTGTTGGATGTACTGTCTATTTTTCATAAGGGAGGTGTAAGATGTTTCCTTCTGATAAAAATTATCTAACCTGTATAATTTTTTTCCTATATCTAAGTAGTGTATGCTATAAACTGAATTGATAAAAAAAATCCCCAAAACATTTGTATAAGGGATCTTTTAGAGATATTGTTCATTTGTGGCATCATGTTTTGTGAAGAATTTGTTCCATAAACCTAGGTAATATATTTCAATTTTCCACTTAAATAATTACTGTATCATTTTTAACTTCCTAAGAAGGAAGAAAAACCATTACTTCCTAAGAAGGAAGAAAAAACCATTTATACATTATTTGAAAATAAATACAATATCAAACTATAACCTTTAGTATAAATATGTAAATGCTATTCTTTGTATATATGATATGAACCTTTCACCTCCTGCTAGAATCAGAATATTTTCTTTTTAAAGATAATGGGTGTTTATGTAAAATGGAAATTATTTAGAATCATTCCATTCAGCTATCTCTATTTCTGCTTGAACAGCAATTATTTCTGTATTTTTATATTTTTTTTTTTTTTTATAATTATTGTTTGTAATAAATATTTATTTTTCACTAACTACACTAATTTTTATTACAACTTTAGGTTTGGAGATGGAAATCTTATTCCTGGATTGGAGATGGGCATTCAAACTATGAAAAAGGGAGAATATTCTCGTATTTTGGTCAGTCCAAGATATGCTTTTGGAGAAATGGGATGCCCCCCTCGAATTCCCCCCAATACTGAGATATTATATGAGGTACAAATACTGAATTATTTTGCTGGCAAAGATTCTGTTGAGTTCGAAGAATTATCTCCTGAAGATCAAAAGAAAGCTCCTTTTGAAAAGCTTATTGGTGTTTATCATTGTGATTCTCAGATAGCCAACAATCTTTTTCATAAAGGGCAATATAAGCTAGCCATAGCTCGATATTGTCGTGTAAAGAATTTACTTGAAGATGTTTCGGTTGCAAATGAAGATGATGATGAAAAGCGTAAGGGCTATCTATTGAAATTATATTTAAATCTGTCTCAGTGTTATTTGAATGTAAATGTTCCACATAAAGCTATCATATATGCTGATTTGAGCTTAAAAATAGATCCCAAACATCCAAAAGGTCTATTCAGAATGGGAAGAGCATTGTTTTTAACTGGTAGTTATGACAGAGCACAATATTACTTGTGTCTTGCTAAAAAGTATAAGCCTTATGAAAGTAGTGTAAATGCAGCTCTCCAAGAATTGGAGAAAAAGAGGAAGTCACATTTGGACTGGGAAAAAATGTTTTGCAAAAGAATGCTTGGGTCTGAAGAAACAAAAATAAAATCTGACCAATTTGATGAATCTCCAGAATTTGTTCAAGTTATTGATGATGAAATCAATGATTTCTTAAAGGCAGATGAAAAAGAACTTATATTTCCTCCCAGCTACATAGAAAGCCAATTGGATGTAGTCAAATCTCTTGCCACAACGTATGACTTAGCATTTGTTTCTAAAATTCACAATGGAAAGAAAATTGTAAAAGTTGTTAAAAAGAAATTATAGTTATTTCTAATTGGTATACAATGGGATATTTATGACTGTGATAAATGGACAATTTTTTTAATGTAAAAATCATTTACATACATAATCATAGTTTGAATATATCACATGGTTCCTCATAAAAAGTATTGAATTACTTATGTTAATCTTTTTTTTTTTTTTTTTACTCTTGTTAATTTTTATCTTACTTATGTCTTTTCATTTTAATAAACACTGAGTTTTTAAACAATTCATTTAATGTAGAAAAATGAATTTAAATTCTTAAGAAAAAAGGCAGCTGGGGGTGGGTAGAGGTAATGTGTTGACTGAAGTATCATTATAATCTTTCTTTAAGCCCATCTGATCTATGAACAGCATTTATTGCACAAATTATATTCATGATCAGTTGCACCTGGTGGAAGATTAAGATGGATCTTTGGCCCACCTTCCCTTATGTCATTTTTTTTAAAATATCACATAGGTAATTTTTTTTAAAATAAACTTTCAGGTTTTGATACACAATGAAAAAATGAAACATGATCCAGCTGTATTTTAATAAAAAAAATATTAACTTATATTAGAAAAATATTTCATTCAATCATTTTCACAATCTAAGAGTTATGAACTTCTGCAGTAATACACTAACCTGAATGCAAGATCTCAATGTATTTCTATAATACTTTCAAAAATCTCAGATCTGTTGGCTATCAGGATATCAGCCATCAGTTTATATCAAGTATTCATTAAGTATTTTATTGAATTGACAAAATTGTAACTGGTTGTTACCAAAATAATGCATCAAAATGTGAAAGCTCATTTATTTTTCATAAAATTCATGATGACTCATCTTCAGTCATGAATATTATAAAATAGAAACCATTTAACTAATAATAGCTGCTTTGTTTCTACTTGTAGAATCAAATTCAAAAGCACTTATTAAATCAATTTAATGTTACACATCAAATTCTTTACTTTTCATTATATAAATATGACAAATAATTTTCATCTATTGTCAAATTATGGAGAGCATTTATGACCTTGGTGTTCACATATTTGTTATAAAACATTAACAATTAGTTGTTCCATTGATTAAGCAACGATTTAATGTTTTATTCTAATAAAATGATTACATTTATGAATTCTCTTTTACATAATTATCATATTCATTATATTGTATTTAATAACTAGTGCAATATCTGTTCTATTCCTTATGTAGAAAACAATTAACAATAAATGGTATATTTAAAATTCATTATATTGATGTAAAACACAATGAAACACTGTAATTTATTGTTTAATTTTTTTTTTTTCTTTGGCATCAGCCATAGTAATTCTGTACAATTTGTGTATTATATTCAAGTGTTCATTTGTCATGTATTATATTTCTCACAGAAATAAAATATTTATACAAACATTACTTTCATTTGTGGTCATTAATGTGCTAACAACAATTTAATAAATTTATCTTTTTTAGTCACTTCTATCTGCAAAAACTATTTATATGAACATATTTCTGAAAATGCTTAGCAAAATTTAATTGGGAAATTTTTTATATTTATATGCATATCACATTTCTTATGATTATACATTACTGTCAGCTGATAAAACAAGTCCTTTTAGCTTTATGCTATAACTGCTAGGGTATGATTTACCTACTTGCATCAAAGTCAATCTAACTAGCAATAAATATGTTTCTGCTATTGCAATTTTTGTATTTCCGCATAAACTATTGATAAAAATGGCTATTAAGTTTGCATCTACACAAACTCTTTCAACTTGAAAACTGTTAAATCTCTGGAAATTTTCTTAATACTAACTACTGTTTTACTTTCGTAGATATGTAAATTGCCATGGGAAGATGAATAAAAGATTCATGCCAGTGTTTATTTATTTATTTATTTTTTTTTTTTTTTTGAAGGCTCTTAAAGGATTTTTAAAGATTTAGAAATTCACCTTTGAGTGTTGAAAATACTTCAAATTGTTATAGAAAGAAAAAAAATTATATTCAATAACCATAATAGCTAGTTTAATGAAAGAGCGGTTGAAATGAAATTCACTTTTTGTAACTTATTCATGAGAAAACTATAAGAACACTCCTTAATTTGTTCCTGGTGGTGGCATGGATGTTTGTTAGTGGTTCGAAATCCATTTTGAACTGTAGGACCCTTCCTGTTTAGCCCTGGTATGCACAAAATGACCGTAGAAAGTCAAACCTTAATTTGTTCACAAAACAACTAGAAATTAAGTACATACACTTAGAAAAGGATGTAATTTAATTTATGAAGTGAATATTCTCTACTTATAAAGGTTTCAGAAATTAATCAGCTTATTCTCATAAGTTATATTTATAGCAAAAACACAAGCTATATTTGTTTTCAAGAGTTTTAAGGAATATGAAAATCTTGTATCCACTGTAGAAAAAACATATTTGAACTGCTTGTATGCCGCACAAAAATCCATCACCAAGAACATTAAAATAATATACATCAAAAGGGAAAAGTTTTTAAAGAAACAAGGCATATTTAAGTTACAATTTTATTAAATATTTTTTTATACAAAAACATTCAAAAAGTAGTTTCTTTTACAAATAATTGCAGGAAAACTGCATTATTCAATTTATAACAACAATGAAAGAAGCTACCAAAATTAAAATTCACCATAAGTTTCATTTAAATACTACCATAGGGATCATTTATTTCAATTTTTGTAAAGAAAATATAAAAAAATTCTGTTCTAATACAAAAATAAACAATTTCCTTACACATAAGACAAAGACTGTTTATAGTACTAAAATAAGTTTGCATAAACTATTTGCTCACACAAATTCAGATGTTACATTAAAAGTTATAAACTTGCTCATTTATACATTCTATTTAACATCAAAGGATCTAATTGAACATCAACTGTACATGCATATAATCTAATAATAAAACCAAAAATTAATTAATATTTTCCATATGCCAAAGCTTAAAACTATGAAAATAAAATGATTTCAGATATCCGAGTAAGATACTAATTCAGAGTTATATTACAATTCATACTTTAATTTAAATAACGTTTGGTAAAAATTAAAATTATAATTTATAGATCAGTATAAGCTTTCAGATTTAAATAAATTCATTTTAGTTTTAATAATTGTACAATAGAGCCAATTTAAAATATTCCAAATAAGTTTTCATTTACTAACATAACTTTTCTTTTTCTCATATATAAATATTTTTGCATAACCATATAACCCTTTTTGTACATATAAAAATATAGTCGATCTAATTATATAAAATATTTTAATAGAGATTTTCTTTTTCAGAAGCAAAATTCATATATATTCTCCAAATTGAACATCTATACAAGCGAATTTATTTATACAATATAACATTTAATAAGTAACTTTTTTTTAGTTGTATACAGACTGGGTCATATATATATATTTGTTTCATATGCATAAGTGAAACAATAAAGGAATATTGCAATTTGAAAAAAATGTCAATGTGCATAGATCAATAAACTAGAAAATATGAAAAATAAAAGACAAATTTATCCCCATAAAATTCCATTTAAAGTTTCTTTTCATTATATTTTGGTATCACACTTATATTGAAAAAGTTTTAGCAATAATATGCTTCTTTAAATTTAATCCATAAAAATGAACAAAATTTTAAAAAATTAAATCAAGTAATTTCTGTTTCATCCATTAAATAGCAAGCAACATCATTTTTTAAAAGGACGGAGTTTATTTAAAAGGAGTATGTAATGGATAAAAATGTCGCTACTTTATCTAATTCTTAAAATCTAACAAAATTTTGTAATAAGACAAGTTTATATATTATGATGAGATTGCAGTAATTATTTTCATATGTTTATGTAGAACTTTAAAAACTAGGAAATGTAAATAAAAATTTCATTCAATATTAAGAAAAATACTTATTGCTTATAAAGCAAATAAATAAAATATATAAGGATTTTCATAACACATTAATATTGAATGCAAATGTCTTCAATCTAATAAGTTTGTAATAATTTGAAACATATAAGAAAAGCTATTTCTAAAACAAAGAGATGATTTAAAATTGGTAAAATATATAATATGATTCTTTTTACATACATAATTAATCAATCTGCTACACAAATATATGTTTTTATTTTAAAAATAAAATAGTGGTGAAATAAATATTTGAAAATGTCCCTTATTAATAACTTATTCTCAATGTATGCATTTTATTAATGATAATAAGTCATAAATAATAAATCGATTTTATTTTTAAACTAATAATTAAAAAAATAAATTAACTTTATAAATTTAAAATGCATAATAATCTATGTTTTAAGGGATATAAAAAAGTTCTTAGTAATAAAATAAAGCTAAATTAAAATCACTATCTCATTCCAAAAAGTACTAATTATATATCAATAAGGAAGTTAAAACTTCTTGAAATTTAGTGCATGTTTTTAAAATTATATTTGAATATTTCTTTGTTTACGACATAGCATATAAATTAAATTTCGAAACATTTGTATGTTATTTGCTTCATAATAAATATCATAAAAACGTTTTTACTTCATAAATGATGAAAAACACAAGATATTAATAATTTTAGATTTACATATTTTAACTTAAATTGTAGAATTAAATTTAAAAGAAAATATTTTAGTAACAATTAACAACACTTCATTTTATTAGTAGCATTTTTTCTATTTATTTTTTAAGGCTCGTTCTCACCGAGGCGTGAAGCGTTGACCAATCGTTAGCCTCACCACATTTGCCTGAAACCGGTTTGAAATCCACCGCTTCGAGTTGACCAACTTTCAACTCAAAGCGGAACTTCACTAGTCGCAATGCTATTTCTGATGTTTCACTGTGTGGGGTCGAAAAAATTTTCTTGCCAGCCGCATGAATCCTCAATGCTTCACGCCTCAGTGGGAATGAGCCTTTAACATACATTTTGGGATTAAGTTAAAGACATATAGGGTGCAATTTCTATTATATTGTACACTCTTTTTTCGTTTTTAAATCTTTTACTCACATAAAGAATTTATATTGATAATTTAGCTCCATGAAATGCTTAGCAATAGGAAATTTAATGAGTGGCAAGTCAAGAAGCGAAATTTGAAAACAAATTTTAAACTATTTAATTTAAAATAAACAAACAGAAAAAAAAAAAAATAATTCGATTATTAAAAAAATTTTCTAAAATGTCATAAGATTGTTCAATTATTACACATTAAAAATTATCACATGACAAGAAACAAATTGTCATAAAATTTACAAAAATAAAATAAATTATTTTATTATTTATATACATAAATTATTTTTTTATTTATTTAATTTTATAAATAAATAAATGTATTATAGTGAAATAATATATATTTTTTATATATTAAGCAATTTAAAGTAATAAAATATATAAACATGTTCTAGTTACAATAGGAAAAATATTCAAACTTTTAAAAATCCACTTGATTCTCAATTACAAATAGGTGAAATAAATTTGAATGATTAAATACTCAGTTTTAGTGTATTTAAAATTATTAAATGTACTTTTTCCTAATGACTTGCATTTTTAAAATTAAAAAATATATCTTGCACCTAGAATAGAAAAATGAAACATTATTAAAATTAACCAATTGTTATTTATTATCTATGCATTAAGTTATTATTTTACTTCTTAATAGTTTAATTCATTAAATGGTGTAATTTTTCAAATATAAAATTACATGCAATTTGAATCATTATGCAAATGATCGTATTTCAATATATCAAAGATAATGTAAACTAAGTAGAATTATAAACTTTTTAATACTGAAAGACACTGCTCAGGGTCAGTGAGATTATTTCTCCTTTATATTTATTTACAATACCATAAAAATACCTGTGCAATTATTAGCACCTTGTAAATCATTAAAAAATTAAGTATTTAAAAGAAACAAAAATATCATTAAAGATATCAAAGATGCTAGTATACATATGATATAACTTATCCATTTGCATAATATACTAATAATATTTTATCAACTGTACATTTAAAAATGGAAGTTTACTAAAAATTGTGCCAGTGAAAAATGGCTTAAAAATATGGCACAAAGAAATAAATATTATAATTTGAAGATATAATTACAAATTAACAAAACATGCATGGGAAACAACATATGAAATGTAATTTATATTATTAAATATCACAAATTTTAAGGGATTGATAATATATGATTGAAGTTTTTACAATGAATTACATAAAACTGAAAATTTTAAGTATACAACTGAGTATAATTCAAGAATACAACTTGTTATGTATGATATAAATAAAAAGAATCCTTTATAAAATTAGAGCTGTTTTACAAAAACTTAGCAACATCATAACAATTATTTATTTTGCAGCAAACATTCAAATTTCAAGTAGCTATTTGATCACATAGATTTTGAATTTGTTAAAATAAAAATAAATAGTTATGACTAGGAATATATAAATAATCATATATACACTCACTTATTGCATATAAAAATGAATAAAAAATCACATTTAAATGGAATATTCAATACAGAATTTTACTAAAAACTTTGATTGCTAGAATGTTAGGATAGGTTGTAGATTTTGCCTTGAATCTAAAATATCTATAAAAGAAAGAAAAACAGCTGATTTAATTTATAATAATAATGCATTAATGTTTTATAATTGTAAATTAAAATTATTTAACCCTAATTTCCCTAAAAATTAGAATTGAATTTTATTACTTAGAAGATTTAATTTTGTTACACAAACTTGAACAAAGAATCAAAATTTTATTAGATTATATATAACTATTAGGACAATTTTACTAACAGTGTCAAAAAAAGGACATTAAAATTTTCAAGAACAGAATTTAGATAAATTTATAGATTAAAATGTTTGCATACGCTCTTTAAAGCCATTTTGAATAATATATTGTACCATTAAATAGTCTAAAATTTCGGTTTTTGAAATTCCACTTTTTAATTTAACAATTTTTTACTTCATATTTTAAAATTAAATCCTTTCATTTGTATTTTCAAATTTTTTGACATATATATAAAGGAGTGCATCATATTACTTTTAATAATGTTAATTTATTTTTGTTAATATAATTAGAAATTTTGTGAAAAAAATATTGTAAAGCTTCAAGAGTACTCTTAAAAAAATTAAAAAGTTTTTTCAGGAACAATATAAGAATAAAAACTACTTTTTACATATAAGAATATCTATTATGGAATAAAATTATTATGAATATTTTATATTAATATACCCATATAAATTAAAATGTAATTCAATTAGATAAGCTTTTTATGGAATAATTAAGTTAAGGAAGTAATAAAATTTGAACTACTTTTTACACATAAGAATTTCGAATTAAATATGGCAATAATTACAATTGTTATGGTTTATGTAGTCCAATATTTTCTACAGGAAATTAAAAATATTTTTAATTAAAAATGTGCGCTGCATTTGCAACCTTTCGTATCTACGTACCAGCAATGATGGAATGCCATGGCAAGGTTACATATGTCAGGTATGCATTTAATGCAGGAGAGCTTGCTCGTCTAGATTCTTTCCAAAAATGATAAGCTTGTCCAAATCCATGCAATGTCCATAATTTGTTATATGTTGGATCATCAAGTTCTGAAAAATAAAAATTTAAAATCAAAATCTATTAAAAGAGATCTCTAACATTAAGGTTTTTAGTTTTCTTCTTTAATTAGTGCTTGCCTTAAGGTCAAAGGCTCTATAAGGAATTTAAAAAATGTGAGGCAGCGGGAAGGAGGAGGATTTTTTTTTTTTTTTTGTAATTTTCTGCACATAAATTACAGACCTTATGTAAAAGAATTTCTCATACATTATAGGCCTTATTTCAAAGTATCAAGATATTTTCTAACAAAAAAAGAGTTGCGTAAGAAAAAGACATTTTCAATAACTGAAATGTTAGTTTTCCCCCTATAATTTGGCCAGTCATAATTCAGTCATTTGCAATGGAATGTTAATGAAATTTTACCAGTATATATAGCATACAATATTGTTGTACACAAATGAAAATTATACTAAAATATTAATTAGAAAAAAATAATGATTCTCCAAAATCAGAAAACTCTTGTCAATTTATATCGATATTGGTTCAGTTTAGTGCACTCAATGAAAAAAAAAATTATTCCATGAAGATAAAATTTGTTTACATGTTCAAAACATCATATTTTACCTGTTAAACTATTTTTTGTCTGTTTTGTTACATGCATTTATACAATTTTTAAAAAATATAAATGCCAAATTTGCATAGTTTTTTTTACTAAAAATGTACCTATAAAATTTGGAAAATAACAGAAAGGTACTGAAAATTTTTTTAACATGTAGTTTATTCACTAGCGTAAAGATTTTGATAAATTTCAAATTCCTAGGCAAGATAGATTTTATTGCAAGCGTCCATAAAGTCTGAAAAATACCATTTGGAGGTGGTGGGAATTTGAGTACCTATTTTGCACACTTAATAAATCCAAAAAAATTATTTTATTCTGAATTATTCAACATCAACTTTCTGTATTTTTAAAAATTTTTAACAGTCTTGCTTTTACTCAGTGTATGATAAATTTTCATTTACAAATCTGTATGTTCAATTTATCGAAGAGCATGACATGTGTTTCACCTATAATAAATAGCTATAAATTTTAACAAATTAAAGGAGTAAAACCATAAATATACATCTATGCATTTATTACATGTATAGGGAAGACTATAATAATGAAACATGCCATAAGTTGCATTTGGTATCATTTTAATTAGCAGTTATTGAAAATCCCTTTGGATATTTGGTATTTATGTCTGTTGTCATAAAATATCTATTTTGTTGAATTACTTTGAAATTTATCTTGATTATGAATCAAGGTTAAAGAAAAAAAAAGAAGAAAAAAAAAAAAAGCCCAGCAAATGACAGATGGCATTAGAGACCTTCTAAAATTTATATACTGGAAATTTATCTTTATATATTTTTATTATATTATTTATATCTTTGTATTTTTATTATTTTATATTTTTTCTTGTTATTTGGAGAAAAAAATTCTCAATTAATTTTATTGAAACCTATATAAACTATGTATTTTTATGTTCGGAAAAATATTTTTTATTTTTCTATCATAAAAATGGAAAATTAAAAAATTAGAAGATTTATAATGTTAGTCTAAGAATTTTTTACTTCTGAACATATATAAAAAGTTTTATGTGAGAAAATAAGTGATCTTTTAAAAATATAATAAAGTAAATATAAAAGAGCGAACATATAGTGAATAAAAAATATAAAAAGTATGGATGAAGGAAAGGGCTATATTTTTACAAAAAAAAGTAAGATGCAATATGCATTATGCTGAATAGATAAAAGTAGTAAAAGATGTATTAAGAAATTAAAATTCTTTTCAGAACAACAAAGGAATAATAATTTGATACTAATTAAGATATTTAACTCATTATATGAATAATATAAAAATATTTTTTTTTATCTAAGTATTCTACTTAGTATCAGGTAATGTAAAATTAAGATTTTAAAAATTTATTTCTTTTCGATAAAAATCCATAGTAAATATTTTCTTTATGGTTTTCTGCCGATATTTCCATAAACTCCACCATCTTTAATGTATTATTTTCTAATTTTTTGCACTATATAACATAAAAATGCTCTTAAATTTCAGAAAATGCTGTGCTGTTTTAAAATCATAAGAATGGAATTTGAATGTCAAAAATTCAAAAACAGTAAACAGGCAGATATAATATGTTGATTACATCATATCTCACCCCTTTTTCTGTTAAAAATTATTATATATATATTATTTTTAAACTTTCCAGATTGACAAAGTAATAAAAAATTGTGATACTAATTAAGATATTTCTCTCATATATAAAGAATACACGATGTAACTATATTTTAATCTATATACAAAAAGACATTATAAATTTTTAAATTACTTAATTTAAGTGTTCTAGATTTATTGTTCTTATAAATAGGAAATATCCCTAAAAAAATATTAATATTTTTATAGCTTAAAAATATTCTTACCTTTTGCATTATCGTCTATTTTGCTTAGATCTTCATTACTATTTCTATCAGGGTACTTTTTCTTTCCCGAGCAATGTAATATTTTGTTTGCTGATTTTTTTAACTTTACACCGATTAGGTTTCGTAGTAAAATCAAAAATTTTGAAAGTTTTTCTGCATTTTCTTCAGAATTTATCTGTTCAATTAGGTCTAAGAAATCAAAATAATAAACAGCAAAAATTAAATAAATATAAAAATGCAAGCAGAAATTATAAACACATAAAAGAACAAAATTAATTACAAAATAATGAAAGCAAAATGCATTAGAAATAGAATATGCAACCATGCATTAAAAAAGAAAAGAAAAGCTTATTATGTTACAATAAATAATAATAATAATAATAATAATAATAATAAAAAAACTAGAAAAAAAGCAAAATAAAAAAAAGTAAAATAATTGTTTAAGACATTTTTTTATAGTTCAAAAAGCATGAAATATATATTTTAAATCTTCTAGAATTTTTTTTTTTTTACACAAAATTAACCATAACCTTTCTATGAAATAATTTTGACAAATATGTTTATTTTCATGACAATGTAACTTTTTTTTTAACAGTATTAATATATATATATTATATTAAACAAAAACTTTACATTAAATATGTCTCATTTAGTAAATTAAATTATATTTCACACAAGTGTTTCTATTTTAGTTTATTTTGTGAAGAATTCGACGAGTCATAAATTATTATTATATCAAGTTTTGTGTTGGAAAAATGTATTTAATCACTGAACATTTTATTTTTGTAACAGTATTGAAAACATTTTCTCATTCTTATAATTTCCACATAAAATTTTAAGTGAATTAAAATCATGAAAAATAAATACATTAGTAATGTCTTAATAATTAAATAAGAAAATATTATCAATTTTTAATAGGAAGTTTGCATGACAATTAACATTATTAAAGAAAAAGCTACATCCTCAAAAACATAACCAACAGCAATGAAAGGTATGATTCCCAATTTAAACAGGCAGCTGTCTTCAAGAGGTCATATCATAGGAATGAGGATGGATATTTTGCGAAATTACATCATACGCTCACCAAGGAGATGTTACCCCCCGTCACTCAATTGACAACATCAGATAGAAGAAAAAAAGCAAATATAACACATAGTTAAAGATATCTCAGATTCTACAAGAATGATGGATTGCTCGATAAAAATGGAGTGCCTTCTCTGCCACAGTTGTTGATATTCGCAAGCAAAGCCATTATCCTCATAGCATTTGATAAATGTCAGTACTAATGGCAGATAGTAGCATGGCCACCACTGCAGTAGCTATTTTTAGTAATGTCTTACTTTTTAGTGTCTAGATGCCAATGACCAATGCATTGGCTTGTAGAAATAATTTGGTCATCACAAAGAAAGACAGTTTGTTTAGTAAATGCTTAGATGATAATTTCCTATGGTGTTAATCAATAGCAATTTCATATGATGCTAATCAATGTCTTAATCAAGAACACTAATGACTCAATATGTTCATAAAGACAATGAATGACATTATCATTAAGAGCATTTGTTATATTTTCAACAAAATAAAGTAACTCTACATAGAGTTTATTTGGTAACATCCATAAATACTCTGTCATGACA
The DNA here is from genome assembly GCA_021605095.1 of Caerostris extrusa. Lineage (NCBI taxonomy): Eukaryota > Metazoa > Arthropoda > Arachnida > Araneae > Araneidae > Caerostris > Caerostris extrusa. The sequence goes on along the minus strand of BPLR01019680.1, from coordinate 11,431 downwards.
CTTGCATCAATAGACAATCACAATTGAAAATTATATAACACTATTTGTTCTCTTAATTATAAAATTTGCAGGAACTGTGAGTAAATCAACATGCTGAAAACAATTAATTATTATAGCCAGATATTATTTGAATCAACTCTTCCCATAACATCTGGCATTTTGTAATTAAGATAACTTAATGCTATATTGAGTGACTGCATGCTGTTGTCTGCAAAATATAATTAACATTGTTTTGAATTTAACTTATTATATTGCTGATTATTGCCTTTTCTTCAAATTGCAATACAATCTGATACTTTCATATAGGCAAAACAAATTTTTCATAATGAGTAATATCTGTATAAATAGTTTGACTACTAAGCCTGTTTCAACTCAAATAACTAGTGAACCAAATCAGCTGCAGCAATGAATGTGGTGTCTATACCTGAGGACAACCTATTAATGGCACAACTTCAATAGTATTATTATTACTAAAAGAATATTCTGCAGAAAAAATATAGCTCTTTAGCCAATGCAGATTTATAAGAGGTGGAAAAAAAAATTAAATAATACTCAAACATGATTAATATAATTTAACATTTATTGTGTATTTAATTAATTTTCTAGTTCACATTTTTATTTTTGATCAAATTTCACATTATAACATTTAGAAATAATAATATGCTTACATGACTGTCTTTTATATTTAGAATAATACTACGTATAATTCTAAATGAGAGAGTGGGGCAAAAAAATACTGTCATCATACTTAATGTTCACCTGCTTCCCATTTAATCACATTCATTTATCTCTGAATATTTATTTTATTTACGTTTCTTACTGCTCACAGAATTCTTGAATTTCTTCCAACATTCCATAATTTTAGCATGCATTTTAAACTCATAGATTTTATGGCTTTTAATATAACAAGTAAATATAAATTTCAACAATATAAAAAAAAATCTTCTATACAATCCTGTATCGTATTTAATGTTTAGCAATGTATCAAATTTAAATGGTGTTTCTGTCACTTGTATAATGCAAATGCAGAATAAATTTCATTGAAAAATGTGTTTACAAATTTTCAGAGGAAAAAAAAAAAAGAATCTTTAAAAGTTGAAAATGTATGTTGACTTTATATTTCAATAATAAAAAAGAGCTCACATTTCCAAATAAATGCAATGAGATCCCAAAGCTGCCAAATTAATAAGTTTGAAATGAGAATGAACTATTTGATTTAAACATAAAAATCAGAAGATTAATGAATGATTTAAGTTTTGTTTTCCAAAACCAAAATAGATATATAAACCTATTTGTAGGAATTAACTGAAATGACAGACATATTAATTGTTCATTGATTCTGATTATACAGAAACCATAAATACAGAAAATGATTCAGATCAAATACAAATTTAATAACCAACTAGAACATTTGCATGTTTTTTATTTCATATATATTATATATATATATATATATATATATATAATTGAAATACATAAACTCAATTAAAAATTCTAATCAAAAAAATGAACTGTGTTAAAATCCCCCCCTCCCCCATAACCATATTCTTTTAATTTTAAATGAATATAACAAAATCTATGCCCAAAACATCCATTGTAGAAAATTATAGCGGAATAGGTTGTTGTATTTGACATACATTTTTAAAAAAATACAAATAAAATATTTAAGTTTTTCATCAAATAAAAAATTAATCATCTCAAATTGATAGTCAAGCTGACAGAGGAGTTTTCTGGTTTTTTTTTTTTTTTTTTTTTTCCATGTGACACACAAATATAGGATATTTACATAAGTATTCCCAAAAAGTCAATACCCATTGTGGGCTGTACACAGTATACATATATGGAACAAGAGACCCATTGATGTATCTCATACACACACAAAAAATTATTTCCTTTAAAAGTATTAATCATTATTCTCTTTCTTCATAGAATTTAAAACAATTTTCATATCATGCCTTCTCAATAACTTATGATGATGCTATTATTATTATATCAACATACATATTCATGGATATTGATATAAATAAACATGTAAGAAGAAAATTTATATATGGAATTTTAGTCAGATTTAGTCAGATTTTAACACTACTTTAATGCATTTTTAGAAATTTTATTTGGTGGAAGAAAAAATACACAAATTTAAGTGCCTTTTTTAACATTACATGTATGTTCACGAAGATGAAATACAATACATCAAACTTCTGACAAGGATAGAAAATGATAAAACTTCCAAGATTTTTACCCAATTAATACCATAATCAATATTGATAGATTTGTAGTTTAAATACACAGCTAATTTTTGCTAAATTGTTATACCCTTTACCATTTTTAAATTTAAATTTTTACTAATCTTTTAATATTTGTTCATACTTAAAGTTTTAACTTTAATTTTTCTCACTGAGTATGGTACTCACTCTTAATTATATCCTTTTAATTTTCGTATATGCAATTTCCTTCTCGGAATAAATTTTAATTTTAATTATGAAATGAGGTGCAGAGATATATTTCTCTTATGAACTCTTTAAAACACTACCTTTTGCTTTGTTATACCATATTTATTATATTGTAAAATTTATGTATTTTTATACTACACTTTTATTCATTAGTATAATTTTATAATAATGATTTTTTTAATAAACTCCAAACTAGAAAAGTTCCCATGCCCTATTCTAAAATTAAGTAATTGAATTTTAAACACATCTCCTACAGTTTTAGGATATAAATAATCCTTAAATTTACCAATAAGAGCTCTGCAAAGTATAACATCAAAATTGTTGAAATTTACTATACCTAAATACTATATTAATAATCAGTCTATTCACTAGTTACTTCAATTGAAATGGGTAAATATCTACTCTATATATAAAATATATTTACACAATAATAAAAGTTAAACACTACAATGGCACATCAAATAAAAATATGTACAGAAATCCAAGGTTAATCACAGCTTTATTTGCATTTATAAATCAAAACCATACTAAACTCTTCGTTATTTTTTAAATATAGACAAAAATACAGTTAAATAGAGGCTTGACATATAGGTATTTAATAACTACTAACAAATAGCAAATTCTTGAGAAATGAAAGCATTTATAAAAATTTACCATCTCTAATATCACCAGCTTCAATTTCATTTATGCCATTTGAATAATAATCTACTTCAGTCTCAGACTGAGATTTTTTATATCTTGACGACTTTTCCAACTTCTGACACCAAGTATTTAGATTCCGAACTAGGATCTGACATTCGTCTTTGTAAATAGGGACTATCCTGAACACAAAAATTAATATTTGGAATTTGAAATAATATAAATCTACAATATGTAGAAAATAATATCACTGTTTAGAAATAATATATAAAGTTTAAGTAAAAGAAATAAAATTTTTAACCTAAAGAAAAAAAAATCAAACAGATATTTCAACTCACACAATACACTATGAATACAATATACAAAATGAAATAATTTTCATATAAAATTTAAATATTTCATATATTAAATTTACAAATTTTCAGCAAAAATTTGGTACAACAAAAAATTTACTATTAATAAAATATAGATTCAGAATAATGCATAATATATTGTTTTAGATAATGATAACTTTACTATATAATATTACAAAAACTTTACATGATTTGCAAATAAGTTAGTACACTTAAAAATTTGTTATAGAATATATAGATATATGTTTATATATAATAGTATTAAGTTAATAACACATTATTAATTTCTGATACAAACTTTAATTACAAATTACTTAAGGGGAACCATATGGGGTCAACTGTTATCTATATGTACAGTAAAAAAAAAAATAAACATTACCAGCATATACTCAACATGAAATATGCTTTCATAACTATACATCCCTCCATATCTTCCCAATCATAATCAGTAATTGAATATCCAGGCTCTGATGTAGGTGTCTCAACACCTGATCCCTTTTGTTTAGTAACAGCCATTTCCCAGCATATCCTTTACCATTCGGCCTCTCATATGTACAAATTCAAGCCTTTGATGCTCTTGATACCAACCTAAGGACACTTTTTGAGCAAATTTTGAAGATAAACTAGCCTGTAAACAACAAATATTTCAAATTTTTAAATAAAACTTTTGAGAAGTACCAGACATTGAATATTATAAAATTACAATAAAATTTTTTAGGCAAAAATTTACTGTATTTAAAACTTAATCCACTTGTCTCCAAGGCATTATATATTGAAGTGTGTGTATAAATAAACGGAGAAAATATGTTGCTAAAGATTTCACAAAAATGATTACTGTTTGATTTAAACATGCAGAAATAAAAAGATAATTTCAATTCATATTATCCTAACAACTATTAAAAATAATTTTCATAAAATTTTCAACATATTTTTTAATATATAATCGACAAAAGGGTTATCCATCAAACGCATCACATCACCAAATTTGAATATAACGATAATGTTTTTTTCCCCTTATATTATATGGAGAAAAACTTTTTGTAATTTTCTTACATTATTTAAAATAATAATGCATAAATAAGTTTATGTTATTATGATTTAAGATAAATTCAACTAATATAATAAAAATATTTAAATAATATGCTTATTATTATTATAAGGTTGTTCACGTTAATAAATAAAGTTAATATAAAATAGTCTCATTATTATTTACTATAAAAATGATGGTTTAATGAAATTTTTTATATATAAATAATACAAACATCTCAAAACTACTTTAACACATTTATACTAAGATTTATGCAAGTGGGATTGAAAGGAGAAACAAAAATCAGAAAAATAAACCCAAGATTCAAGGGATGTATTAACCCTGCAGTGACAAAATTGAATATTGTGAAACATGCATACACAATAAGTAAAGGACTATAAGGAGAATAAAAAAAAAAAAAAGGTACAAACACAAGTTGGAAAACAAGTCATCTAAGAAATTAGTAAAAAATTCATATATACTAACATACATAATAAAGAGATAGAATTAATAGTATAGCATAAAATTCTTATTACGTAAAAGAGATTTTCAGAGAACAGAAAAAAATATGATTCAAATTTAGCATTCATATAAATTATATTTATTAAATTATTTTAGCTGTTTAGGAGTTGATTAAATTTTATTTAAATAATTAATAAACATAATAATCATAGCATTACCCTTGCATCATAAACTCTTTTTACAGCATCATAATGAATTGAACCTAAGAAAAGCACACGTTGTAAAGCACCCTTCTTTATCAGCTGCAATAAGCTCCGACACACACAATTTCACCATCTCTTACTATAATATCTTCAAATACCTTAAAAGAATTTTTAAATAATAGCTATCATAAAAAATTTTTTTAAATAATTTCATAGCTTTTTATTTATATTTTGTTATTTTGCTTTTTGAAAATTAAAAAATAATCTTTAAAATTACCCACTTCTTCATAATTGTCTATGGTGAAAAATATATTAGGATAGCTGATTTCTTCTGTGTCACCTTTACAATTCATGCTTCTTCGACTTGGAGATGCATAAACTTTCTATAGCAAATAAAATATAATAAGCATTTTAAAAGAAACATTTCATATTAAGATGAAATTAAATTTGAAAGAAGATTCTACACATATATTGCAATTGTTGATCACAAAATTTAACTAATTTTGAGATACAGAAGTATTAAAAGTGTAAAAATAATAAAATTAATACTAATTATGTGAAATAGAAATTTAACTCTTTCCCCATATTTATCATAGATGTCAATTTCAAACTTCAAAAATTTGCAATGCAATACAAAAATCTTCCATTCAGATATAATGTTAATAAACAAATTATTTTTAAAAGAGAAAAAAAGAAAATAATTTCAAAAAATATTATTAGAGAAAATTAATTGCACTTAACATTTACAAATTTAATAAATACAAATAGCTATTAACTACAAACTGGATATTAAGGGCTCTTTATCATTTTAAAAACAAAGAATGATGATTTACAAATGGGATGCTTTAGGGATATTTTTTAAAAATTATTAAGATATTTCTTAAAATTGGAAGTTTGGATAAATTGATTAATAGACAAATACAACTTGCATACAAATCTAAAATACATTAAATTGGACTTATAGTTAAAATTTATGAATGTTAAACTTTTAATTGGAGAACTAGTTCAATAATTTGTTAGACAGAAATATGATACTGTAATGTGAATTCAATATAAAATGAATTATAGTTTTCAATAAAAAAAGCAAAAGAACAAACATTGACAATAATATGCGATGACCAAATTATATAAAATAATAATAAAGTTAATAATTAATAATAAAAAATTAATAAAATATTTCATAGAAAAACATATATTAAGAATAAAGAAAAACAAATTAAAAATAGATATACAAAAACATATATCAGAAAAACAAAAACATATCAAAAGATATTTTTATACAACTAATTTTATATAAATCAACTTAAAAACAAATATTGTGTTTATCAGTGAAAATAGTATGTTTAGGCCACACAAATCAGTTTGATATATACTATTTTAATATCGAAATGTATTTTTACAACAAGAAAAAACATTTAAAAGGTTTTAATAATAATTTTATATTTACCTGAGAATTCTTTTTAAAATTTGTAAATCTTTAGAACTTGTTCTAGTACATACAGCACAAGTTAATGTATATTCAAACTAGAAAGAAAAATGTGTATATTTGCAATATGAATGATTTTTGAAGTTATTTAATAGACAATTAGATAAATTGGTTATTTAAAGAATAAAATACTTTAAACAATAGGACATGATAAAAAAAAAAAAAAAACATGCACATACTTCTTGTAAAAATTAAATTTAGATAAACTGTGTCTTCCCAATCAATATCTGGATCACATTTGGGTAATTTTCTTGAATCTTTCCGAAATACTTCAATAGCAGTCTGGAATATATAAAATATTGTAGTTATATTGGAATTGAATATTGATAAAAGACAGACATTTTTAAATACTAAAAAAATTACATAAATGACAAAATTTTTATTTCCTAAATGGTAATTTTATTTAAACAGAAATGACATTGGGATTTTTTAAAAACTTTCCAATAAATTATATAAATTAAAAATAAAACCCAATGAAAATCACTAAGCTAAAAATTTAAAATTTCAATTTAATGAAGCTTTATTAAAATTTAAAAAAATACTTTAAAAAAGACTAGAACTAATTCAAAGAAAATGCACAGGATGTCTTAAATTATTTGCCAAAAATGTAAAGAAAAATAGAATGGATCAAAATAAGCAGATTTTTGTATTGTGTGTTTAGAAATGACTAATTAATATAAGGAAAAGCATGTAAATCTGAAACACAAGTAATCAAAGAAATTTTTTAAAGATTCAATTTTTTACAATAAGCATTCAAAAGACTTGCATCAACAAAATTCAAAGTGGCAGAAAATAGAATGGCATACAATAGAAAAAAAGTTTAATATATCACATATATTTGTACATACATATGGCATCTTTTTACCAGATACCTTATATGAAGTTCTTGCCAATATTTCTTTAGCAGTACCCAAATCAATGTGGTTCCAGCCTAATAGAGCTCCAACCCACTTTATAAGGAACATGAGAAATTATCTCAATGCTACTTAAGGCCCATATAGGATTCAGAGAGTGTGGTTTCTTGGACATCATGCTTAACAGATTTGATATGTATGGATTTCTCTTTTTTTCTGTGGGCACATAAAGAGCATATGCTATGAAACCCTGTTACGTCCATTGAAGATCTAGTGGCCAGACTTTGCTGTTGACTGTTTGGTTACATGCTTATGTCCCGAAATAAACATAAACATGCCTGATATTTTTGATAATGCATAAAAATTTATGCAATGTGGCTGTAAATCTTGTATTACTAATGTCGTCCCTCTTATGAGATCTATCATAAAAGTTAAAGCATAAAATGTTTTTTTCTTTTGACTATTAGGTTTTCTTACATTCTTATTATTTCTACCTTCCTTGCATGTACCATTTTCACACACAAACATATTTTATTACATTATGCTTATTCCAGTTTACCCTGCCTGCCTTTATATTTTTATCAGATATTTTAGACACCCTGAATTAATGAAGAAATAATTAAATAACAAATAATATATTCTGAGTGCAATAAAAGTTTTTTTTTTTTTGGCAAAGTCTGAAATGAGAACTAAATCGTTAATGTTTTATATCAGTTATATACTAAAATAAAATATATGTAATACAGGTTAAAAAAAACAATTTAAAGGATTAAATAAAAGTAGCTTAAATTGTTAATAATTAAAAAGTAAAATCAAAGTTAAGTACTTCAAACTTAGGGATATATCGAGATACACCTCTTTTTTCATGCTTTCGAACAAAAAACAACATATCATCTCTATTTTCACAATGATGTAGGAAATGTTGAAGAAAGAATTCATTCAAAAATTTGTTGTGTTCAAAATAACAAATCCAGATTCTGAAAATTCATTAATAAATATTAATTAAATTAATAACAAATGAAAACACTGAATACAAAATTTTAAAAACAAATGACATTCTTTAAAAAGTAAAAGAGAAAAGGTAATTTTGAATAATATTGAGCCTGAGAAGATTTATAAACACAGATTATTACATAATATTATTTTATTTAGTTAAAAAAAATCAGGTTGATAAATTAGCAAAGGATATTTAACTAAGATATATAGTACTGATGCATTAATACTGTCAGAACCTTTTGAGGGTTTTGTGAATAAAAACAATAAATACCAAAATTGGTGCTCAAAATAATTGGAATACAATATCCCTTTTTTGTAAAAAGTACTCCTCAAAACTCCTCTGCACAATCAAATGTACCTTTTATAAAATACATATATATTTATAAATTTTCAATTCAAAAGACATCCAAAATATTCCTTTTTACCCTTTTTTTTTCCAGTATGCTAATAATTTCTTTTAATACAGTTTTAATGATTGAGTGAATTGTTTTTGTAACTACTTTTTACAGTGTACAATCTTTTGTTTTCATTTTAAAACTCTTCAAAATGTTCCTTAGAATTTTTTTATATGATGAAGCACAATTAGATAATGAAATAAAAATCAAGGTAATGTTACAAAAAAATATTGAACATAAGTGCATATCATAAATTTAACATATAAGAGAAGAAATTTTCAAAAAAAAAAAAAAATTGTTTAACATAATAGCATAAGAAAGTCATTCAATATTTTCCTTATTGTTATGAACCAGTATTTAATCTAGATTTCTCATATCTTATTTTTATTTAGAATTTCTCATATGAATGTATGATTACCAATAGAAATAACAGATTTTTCCCACATGACAATGATATGCTTATTGATAAGTTTTTAAAAATCAAATTTAAAAATTCTATACTATATATTGTATCTGATTTTGATTTAAATGAATTTGGACAAAATAAATAATGAATGCTTTGATAAATGTTTTTATTAACATTAATTTACTTTTATTGAACTATTTTATAAAAATTGCATGATTATTTATGTCTATTGTAGCAGTAGGTATAAATAATTATGCCTATTGCAGCAATCTCGATTATTCAGCTGCCCCCTCCACACTTTTAACTTTGACAAAAATTATAATTTTTTTTTGACTACTTAAGTTTAAGAAACCTGAAATATAAAAAAAATAAAAAAATGATTAGTGTTTTATTTACTTAAAATTCAATTCATAAACTTCCATTAAAAACATTTTTTTTTTTTCTCCATGTTTAGAAATTTCTTATTTCCTAAATAAACTCTATTATGTTTGAAATAACATTTATAGTGATAACTGTAAAATCAAATAATATTTTACTGCAAAATAACTATTTATAGCCCAATCTATAAAGTCATTTGAAGAACGCTATCCCCATATTTGTAACACATTCAATTTAGTTAGACTGGTTACTAAATATGAATAAATTGCAAAATTATTCATGTTTAGTAACTAGTTCTTACTCATACTATTAAGAGGCCTTATTAATTTAGAGAACATAATACCAACAACAAAAGCATAATTTAAAAAGAGCATTTATCAAAAGAAAAGGCTAAGAATTGTAAATCAAAAATTTTTTATTAAATAAAATGAGTAACTTTGGAGATCTTAATGATTTTAAAAACATATGGAAATATTAAAAAACTAATTTCATCAATAGCAATTAAAAAATGCCCAATATAATTTAATAGCTAAAGTATTTTTATACAACAAAAATTATATTATATATTTTAGTCTAGAATTGGGGAGAAAAAATGAAATTTTTAATATTCTATTTTGTACTGAAATTCTGTACTCTAAAACTAAAATATTTTTAAATATATATTTGAAATCTTATGCTACAAAAAAAAAAAAAAAAAAAAATGCTTTTAATAAGAAAACAAGTAAACAAATTTATTTTATACTATTAAAGAAAAAATAATTAACGAGAAATTCTAAACTAAAACAACCAACATTTTAGTAGAAGTTTACTAATTACAGATTTCAGCAAAAATGTATTGATCATCAACAGTATGAAAATAAAGAAATGACTCATATAATGCAATACTTTCTAGAACTTTTAAATATATATATATTTTTTTTTTACTTTTGAATTGTAAAAATTCTTTCCCTTCTAATTTTTAAAAATTAATTAAGAAGATAATTACAATTATAAAAATTTGTTACTAAGTTATGTAAAAAGAAAATTACCAACAATAATTAAAAACATGGAAATGACTCATAACCACAGGGCTAAAATTTAAAAGAAAAGTATCTAAGGAATAATTAAATTTGAAGTACTCACCTTCTCTAGAATAATGAGTTATTTTCGTACTCTATGGTATGATATTTCATCCAACATTCGTTCTAAAAGAGTCGAAGCTTCATCTTTATTATACATCCCACCAAATGCCATGTTTGTACGACAAAAACAAATACAAAAAGTAACAATAACAAACTGAAACGATAACAGATTTGCTCTTTTCAATTCAAATCTTAAATGAAATTTAAATTTATTTCCAGCTAGAGTTAACATATATCATAACTTGATACTTGAATATAATTAAAATTTAAAACAGTTCGTTTTAAATATTTTCCCATATATAATAAGTTAATTTGTAAGGTGTATTTTTTTTAAAAGATCTATTTTTTTTAAAAAGATCTTTTCTTTATATTCGATCTAGTTCAGATAAGATAATTTTGAAATAGATTTAATGATAGTTAGATAGATGTTAATTTGTAAGGTGTATTTTTTTTTTAAAAAAAGATCTATTTTTAAAAGATCTTTTCTTTTATATTCGTGAATTAATTAAAGAGTTACTTTAGTTCAGATAAGATAATTTTTGAGGTTGCTTCAATAGATAAAATAACTGCTTGAGATCAAAATCAATCAATCATTGTTGGATAACACAAATGTTTTTATTTTAATTAAGATAAAATAGGTGTTTGGTGGACTCTGTGG
>BPLR01019679.1:0-32506 GCA_021605095.1 Caerostris extrusa | reverse complement strand
AATATATGATATTTGGTATAAGTAAATCCCGCGTAACAAGGTAAAATTCGTAAACATTGTGTATTGTTGAAACGAAGAAACGGTACAAATGAACCACAATAGTAGTAGTAGCACCCATCATAGCTCTGTCTTAGACATAAATTTGCTTTTTGACAACTTTGCTATTTTTGCGAAAAAAAATTTATTTTGCTAAAATGCTATTTCCTTAAGTATTCAATTAAAAGAAATCAATTTGGGGATACTTATATATTATATTTTTACATTACGAAAACAAAAAAAAAAATTATAAAAATAATATCCACCAAATTTTTATTTTATTTCGTTTGCCGCCCTATTGTAATTTTTTTTTTACACAAATTAGGATGATATTATTGCTTGTTTTAAAACAAATTTGAAAATTAATTATCCTTGATTGATTGGAAAACTTCGATTTATAGTAGTTTTTGCTACTTTTTTTGTATAAAGCTTCCATTGAAACTACGTAACATTTTTAAAAAATTTTAGTTTACACACAATTCGACATGCAAGACTCCATGAGTTCTGATTCCCTTTTAAGAAACCAGCCCAGTTCAAAACAGAAATACGGAATTTCGGCATCTTTGACTATGTGTTTGCTTTCATTTATGCTTACTGTAAGGGATTCGAACGCGCAAGTACAAGTAAAAAAAAAAGAAGGATACACTCGTACCTTATTTCAAAAACACATTTTCTCGATTCAATATCCGTAGGGAGCGAATTTGTACTTAATCTGGCGGTGGAGAGACGAACATTCCCCCCTTCCTCCACCCTGCCAGGGGTGAGGAGGGATGGAAAAGATTTGGATTTGTTTCCGGTTGGATTGGTATTTCTTGCAGGAGAGCCAGGGTTCGGAATTTGCGCAGGCGAAACGTAATCGGAATCTGTAGAACGTAACGTAATCGAAATCTAGCAGATATTCCAGCCAAAGATAGCAGAGCATCTTCAGGTACCATAAACATAAAAATAAAATATTTAAAGTACGAACTCTTTTTAAATAAAAGAAAAAAAGTAAATATAATCAGTAATTTTTCATTTCATTTTCATTTTTCATTTCATCAGTAATTTTTCATTTCATTTCATTTTTCATTTCATCAGTAATTTTTCAACATTTCATTATAATAATGAAGTGTTACTGAACTTCTGTATCGAAATCAGCCGAGGAATCTAAAAACATACAAATCGTGTGTGCAAAACATCTGAAAAAGATAAAATATAAAAACAATAGACGCAAGCGATAATATCACTATGAGCGAAGTATCAAAATAGTAAAAGCTTGAAATATGTGTGAAAAGATTTATGTGCATCTAATTATGAATCTTAATGGTAACGATAACGTATAAAGAACTATGACGTCATTTTTCCATTCATAAATAAAGCATATAAAACATACAAAAAATAGTAAGAAAGAACAGAATCATATTAACTTCAAGCATAACAACTGCTTTTAGTAGCTTTAATAAATATGGATTTTGTTTAATTAAAGAGAATAATAAGAATAAAGTACCAAATAAAATATTTTGGACATTATAATTGTAAATATAAATATTATAATTGTTTTCAGAAATCTATGAAGACGAAATTGATTCGTATGTAGGGAAATGATAACCAAATGATGGAAAATTATTTGTAAGTGGTACTATTTAATTAAAATAAATTTACTTCTATGAAAATGAAGATATAATGTAAAATAGCTGTGCTGTGCATAAATTGAAATAATAATATAATAATTGGTAAAGTATTCATCTTAAATGTGTCTTTTTTCATGTTATGTTGGTCACGTTCATTGCTTATATTCAAACATAATTCGTATTTATGAAAATATTAATATAAAAAATAAATTTATAAAAACGTCATTATGTTTATTTACAAAAATGCAGGCTCATGGTAAATAAACTGATTTATATAAAATTAAATTCCACATTTTACAATTTTAAAATGAATCTTTTGGGGGATTCTATAATATATAATGTAAAAAATAAATATAAAAGCATTATTATGCTTCTTATTTATAAAAATTTAGGTTCCTCACTTATGTAAAATTCACTGATTTATATAAAATTAAACTCCACATTTTACGGCTTTAAAATGAAATCTTTGGGGGATTCTATAATTGAAGTTTCAGAAAAATATTTTTAACAATTCAAAGACTATTCTTATTTTCAAAAATGTTATTTAAAAAATTATTAATATCTACTATACAATTTCATATTAAACATACTTAAATAATTATTTTATTGTGTAATTTTTATAAAAACAAGCAAAACCTGTAACCTGAATTTGATGTATATTTGATTCTACATCAAAATTAAAAAAAAAACATTTGAATGCATTATTTACTTGGCATTTATCCAAACATCACTCTTTAATCATATTATCAATGATTATCTTATACAGAAATAGAATAAATATTTCTTCATAATGAAAATTAAATATATAATCTTGTCAGAAATAAATGGAAAACAACAAAAAATTTTGATAAACATAAAGAAAATAAACAAAAAAAGTTTTTAAAAAAATTAAAATAACTATTAAAAATTTCCAATTCAAGCAGACTTTGAGATAAATATGAAACTCATTAAAATTGCTCAAAAAGGATTTCGCTACTGAATTAAAATGTATATTTGTATAACAAATATTCATTTCTAAAATTAACCATTATACTAATGTTTACTTTATCAGACATATACCTATAGTTGTCTATTGAAAATGTTTAACGAAATGAAAAAAAAGAACTATGTAACTTTTTACTTTACATTAAATTTACTGATTTATATAAAATTAAATTCCATATTTTTTACGGTGTTAAAATGAATCTTTGGGGGATTCTATAGTTGAAATTCCAGAATCTTTAACAATTCAAAGACTATTTTCATTAGGTTCAAAAATGTTGTTTAAAAAATTAGTATCTGCTATACAATTATATATTAAACATATTATTTTCAATAATAAAATGTAAATAATTATTTTATTGTGTAAGTTTTGTAAAAACAAGCAAAACTTGTAACATGAATTTGATGTATATTTGATTCTACACCAGCATTAAGAAATATATTTGATGCATTATTTATTTGGCATTTATACAAACATTACACTTTAATCATATTACAGAAACAGAATAAATATTATTTCATAATGAAAATTAAACTTCTTAGAAATAAATGGAAAACAACAAAAATTTTACGACAAGCATAAAGAAAATAAACAAAAGAGTTTTTTAAAAAATTAAAAATTTTCAATTCACACAGACTTCTAGATAAATATGAAACTCATTAAAATTACTCAAAAGGATTTTCGCTACTGAATTAAAATGTATACTTGCATAACAAATATTCATTTCTAAGAATTGAAAAGCCATTATACTAATGTTTACTTTATCAGACATAGACCTAGGTTGTCTATTGAAAAATGTTTAACGAAAGAAAAATAAAAAAAAAGAACTATATAACTTTTTACTGATGGCTTTTATAACAAAACCGCGCGAATTCTGCTTTTGAAACAAGAGATTTTTTTTTTTTTTTTTTTTAACTTTCAAAGAAGAACGACGTTAAAAACACAAAAATAAAGCGACAGCGAAAAGAAGTATTTACACGACTTCTAAAACAGACTTTTAAAAATCGTTTGGAATTTGCTTAGTTCGAAGAACATTCCAGGTATTTATTTTACGGCGAACGATGAGAGAATAAAAAAGAAAAAAAAGAACGAAAAGCAAAAAAAGAAAATAAAATAAATAAAAATAGTAGAAAATGGAAATTCCAAGAACCGTTATATGGCTTCGAAAAGCCTGGAAAAAAAAGGAAGAAAAAAAAGAACTATATCTAAAAAAAAAAAAAAAAAGATGAAGAAGAAGAGAGTTAAAAAATAAATAAATCAATGCGTGGAGACGTTATTTTATTTCTCTATTCACCATGCTATTGACTGAGGCGAGTGGAGTTGTTTGCTTCCTACTGCTCCATAAAGCTCAGCGGACAGCGTTGTATTAAAATAGAGGGAGGGGCAAGAAGTATAAAAATACAAGAGGCATCTACAAGTTGTTGAAATGAGTTTGTTCGGAATTATTGGAGTTGGAGTTGACTTTCATGGCGGGAGAAGTCTTTACCGCAGACGATATTTGAAGGAGGAAGACGACGGCCATTAAAAGCTGCAGCAGAACCTTTCGAAATGGCCTCCAGGTCTTTACAAGGGAAAGTATTGATGGAAAATATTTTCACCGATGTCATTTATTTAGTATTTATTCTATACGTTTAAAGCGTGATAATTTGGGGGAAAGATTTTTTGTACGCTGCACTTGTGGAACGTTGTGTTTATTAATGTATTATTGAATACTTTATTTATAATAATGGAAAAAGTTAGTAAAATAAACAAATTGAAATTTATTTAGTTTTGAAAGTTTAAAATTACAGTAGGCAATTTTTTGAATCGTTGCGTTTGTAAAACAAACATTGCAAACCAACTTATACAATAAATAAGAAAAAACTTTTCAAAAGATTCAAATAGGAAAAAACTTTAATTTGAATTTATGTTTATTTGATTTTTGATTCTAAAAAGTTGTGTGAAAAAATCGATACTTAAAATAATTGGCTAATTGGTATAGATTTCATGAAGAATTAGTTAAAAATTATTGTAATTGTAATTTTTATAATGATCAAGTTATAAGTTGAATCTGATTTTATAAGTTTAATTAATAGCTGCGAATTTTATTTTTTATTTATTATTCTTTTAAAGTTCTAACCCTCGACTTCGTTAATTATTTCTTTAGGGAGAAATTCGTTCACTAAAGGGGAGAAATTCGCATATGCAGCATGAAAAAATCTTCTTATTTTATATCATATTCCTAAAATATTCCTTAAATATATATCGTTTAGTTTAGGGCCACAATGTTAAATAAGAGATTGTTTTGGGCCACACATTGAAGTATTTAACGATAGTATAAAACTATTACTAGTGATTATATATATACACAAGTAATTTAAACTTCATTAATTCTTATTTTACAGAAGATAGGACAGCAGCATGAAATTAGTGATATGCTGCACTCTGTTTTTGAGACACTAGTAAATCAATATTGTTGGTTTGATGTAAGTAGTGAAAATTCTCAGTGAATTCGCAATGTGCTCATCGTGTATTTGGTTCTAATTTCATTATTCGTGTACTTCATCCTTGAAAATAGTTGCTCATATACTCCTTGAATTCTTGATGATTCAATAACTTGGTTTTTATGATTTTTATAAGGAGTACGGCAGTATATCTACCTCCCCATGGTGCACCCTGGTAATATTCTAGGCGGCTAAAAGATCTACTACTATCGGCCTGCAACAAAACTCCAAGAGTTATCCTTCGTGGACAAGTAACAATAAAGTGGATAGCGCGAACATATTTTCCATATCCGAATACATATTATTGCCAATTTTCATAGCGATTTGTTGAACTGTATAGAAGTTGATATACTGCAACACCATCTGGCGGCGACTTACAACAAAAGGGATAGCATAAAAAACATTATCCATGTTTTGTCAAAAACACACAAAAAAATTTTCATCAAAATCGGTCAAGCCGTTTAGAGGAGTTCAATGACAAACACACGTACTGAAGGATTTTATATATATATATATATATAATATATATATATATATATATATATATATATATATATATATATATATATATATATATATATATATATATAAGATATATCGACTGAATCACCACCTACCAGGTCCATTTCGGAATCTAAACCATCCAAGGACCCATTCAAACACACACAAAAATTTCATCAAAATCGGTCCAGCCATTTAGGAGAAGTTCAGTGACAAACTCCCATACAGAAGAATTATATCGATTGCAGTGCCACCTATCGGATCAAATTGTGAATCTAAACCAACCAGAGACCCACATTATTAAAGTAGAAACGTGATGAACCAAAAATATGCAGGTTAGACGGTACTAAAACTTTGGGGAAAAACATGAAAATTTAACTATTCGAACAGAAGATAGATTGCTTAAGATGATTCGAGTATTATTGATTGGAACCATCCCAGCCACAGAATTAACGCATGCAATGGTAACACACACTGGAGTGTAACTTATTCAAATTTATATAACCGGTCGACTAAATAAAATTGTTTTCATATTTAATTCTGAGATTAAAAATGAAAATTTCTCAATGTAATACATATTATTAAAAACAAAATTATAAAATATCCTTTTTCACTCAGTGTTCATTATTGTAATATCTATTACTGACGATTATTTTATGATTACATTAATTAATGTGAGGATTGCATTAATTAATCTGATGATTAATATGAGGATTACATTAATTAAGGATTAGTTGTTAAGGATTAATCTGAGGATTACATTAGTTCATTAATCTGATGATTAATCTGAGGATTACATTACTTAAGGATTAATCTGAGGATTACGTTATTTCATTAATTTATGATTACATTAATTAATCTGAGGATTGCATTAATTAATCTGATGATTAATCTGAAAATTGCATTAATTAATCTGAGGATTACATCAATTAATCTGAGGATTACATTGATTAATGAGAAATTACATCAATTAATCTGAGAATTACATCAATTAATCTGAGAATTACATCAATTAATCTGAGAATTAATCTGAGGATTACATCAATTAATCTGATGATTACATCAATTAATCTGATTATTAATCTGTGGATTACATCAATTAATCTGATTATTAATCTGTGGATTACATCAATTAATCTGACGATTACGTTAACAACAACATTCTGATAATTACAGAAACAATATATTATGAAACGTTGATTACAGAAACAATATATTATTTAATTTCCAACTTTTATTCCTTTTGGTCAAAACTTCATCAAAAAAAGCAAATGGATTTTGCTGAAGACAATACAGCTTATTAACTTAAAATTGAATTTTTAAAGCAGCAATCAGCACGAATAGCAAGAGCAAGGCAAGTCAAATATTTGCTTATTTCTTCTTCCGCTTTTTCCCTGCTCCCCGCAATCAGCTGTGCATCAGCAATGCACGCATTATTCACAATCAGCATGCACTCTATCATGCACTGATGATAATTAAAAAAGCGGAATGTTCCTGCCGAATTTGCGTACCCGCTTTCTCTACAAAGAAATGGCTCATCCCTTGAGGCTAAAAATCGTTTGATGCTCCCCACGGAAATCTGATCACCCTACCCGATACTCCGTGGGTGGGGCGGCTGTTCTTTTTTTTTTTCGGCTCACCCTTGTGCACCAAAGTAAAGCCGCCTGCATGGATGCAGTGTATCAATAAGCTTGGGGTAGATATTTCTTTTGATTAGAATTTTTTTACCCCTGGCTACTGATTCATCGAATGAAAATAATTAGTGCAAAAGATTTTTTATAATAAAATTGTAAAAAAAAAAAAAAAAATTTATCTCCCCACCCTTTTTTTTTTTTTGTTCGAAAAATCTATGAGTAACTTTAATAATCTGTGTTTGGTTCTAAAGCAAACGGGAGTTAATATATCAAGGATATGTCCATACTGGAGTTAATATATCAGGATCACAGATAACAAATGTCATGCGTACATATAAAAGACTGTACTTCGGCCATATATAGAAGAAAAAATTCATTACAATACATTAATTTTGTCAATTATATACATTTTTGAATATATAACTAAACAAAGTGCATTATAGCAGAAATAAGTGCTTCTCTTCAGCGGCGTCCAGACAAGAATACTAGTCAAGTCCAGTCAACCTCGAAGCGAGTTTCGTTACGATATGTTAATTTTGTCAATTGTATACACTTAATGTGTAACCAGACAAAGCGCATTATGGGAAGAGCAAGTGCTTCTCTTTAGCTGCGTCCAAACAAGAATACTAGTCAACTCCAGTCCAGTCAACCTCGAGGTGAGGAGAATTTCGTTATGATACGTTAATTTGACAGTTGTACGCACTTTTGAATATGTAACCAAACAAAGTACAAGGAGAAGCAAGTGCTTCTCTTGAGCGGCGTCCAGACAAGAATACAAGTCGAGTCGAGTTTCAAAGTGAGCCCCTTGTAGTTTTATGTATCACGACGTGTGATATTTAAGTTCTGCCGCAGTCCGAACGCATCAGATTCGTGGTAGATTTGAGAACTCTGAAAATATCCGTCCTTGGAGTGAACTGCACTTGGTGAATAAATTGATATCTTTTAATTTTCATTTTTTGTAAGTAATAATTTGTAAATAGAGTTCTTATATATATTATTCTTGTAAATAAAAGTTAAAGTGTCCCCATGAACCTGAAAGTGACCCTCTTCTTAAAGACGTTATAAGTCTAGTATAGGCCGAGACATTATAGAGCCTTTCATCTTTATTCACTGTGACGTAGTTGTAGTAGTGGTGGTGGCGGTGGTTTAAAAACTCAATGCAATATCCAGCAAACTGCGTGAGTTCAGACGCCTTATAACTAACAACAAAAAATTTTATATTTTAACACTACTTTAACAGATGAAGTTTAACGCTACTTAAGAGTGAGTTATATGAAAAAAAGTTTCATACAACTATTTTTAAAGTATTCTTTTTATTTACTTTAAAAATAGTTACATGAAACTTTTTCAAGATCTCTAAACGATGAAATAATGTATACAAACTTTATAGTAGTTACTATCACCACGAAAATAAAAGAGAATGTAGTAATGTCTGAGAAGAAAGAATACTAATATCTAAAGAAAAAGAAGGACATTAAAGTTGTTGAACATGGCGCAATATGCCTGTCATACACTTTTCCGTCCCCTGCTATTCAAAAGAAAAGGGAAGTCGAGGGAAAAAAGACGCCTGGAAAATGGATATTGTGTTGAATATTTCGAAAACTGCTGTTTTTGCCACTACAAACAAAAAGGACTCAGCGAGCCTTTTCAGAACATGACAGATTTGAAAATATTTATGTTGCCGACTGCATAACATGTCGCCCGAAAGCTGAAATACTTCACTTTTCGCAACAACTTTTACGTCTTAAACACAATGCAGCAGGTAAGAGGAATATTTTGAAATTCGACATATGTGAGAATTTAAGAAAAGAATTTTTGATACCAATCGTCTTAATATAATATTTATTTGCTATTGGTACAGTTGACTCAACTTAAAATTCATTCATTCCCTAAAGGGATTCATATTTATATGTCAATCTGTGGAATAAAAAATTTAAACTAATTTTTAAATCCTAAAATAAAAAGTTCCAGTTAAAGTTCTATAAGAAATAAGGGTTCAAAATTAAAAAATTTTTCAAGTTTGTTTTAATTTGAACAGGTCGGCGATTCCTCCTATTTACAAAGTGAGCCCTTTGTGGTGTCATGTGTCACGCCATTATGATAATTAAGGTCTGCCCCAAACCGTGTGAAATAGATTCGTCGTAGACTCGAGAACTCAAAGTCTCCGTCCTTGAGTGAGCTGCACTTGTGAATCAATTGATATCGTTAATTTTAATTTTCTTCTTTATAAGTAATATTTTATAAATAGAGTTCTGTGTATATATATAAATAATGCTTGTATATCAAAATTAAAGTGTTCCCAAGAACCTGAAAGTGGTCCTCTTTCTGAAGTCATTATAGGTCTAGCATAGGCCAAGACATTATAAAGCATTTCATCGTTATTTACAGTGAAGTAGCTGTGGTTTTTGAAGTAGTAGTGGTGGTTGTTTAAAAATCCAATCCAATGCAATGCAATATCCAGCAAACTACTCAAGTTCAGATGGATTATAGCTAATAATAAAACTGGATACGTCAAATTTGCATATAATATTCTCTACTGTAGTAAGAATTAAAATAAAAATACTATATTTTAATACTACTTTAAGAGGTAAAGTTTAGTACTACTTAAGAGTGAATTAGATGAAAAAAAGTTTCATGTATAGTAACTATTTTTAAAGTATTCTTTTATTTACTTTAGAAATAGTTTCATGAAACTTTGTTTTTTAAGATCAACTGTAAAAGAATTCGCTACACGATGAAATAATGTTTTAAAAACTTTTCTATATAACTAAAAATTTACTACTTTCCCTTTTATTTACGTGGGATAGAATGTCTAGGAAGAAATAATACTAATATCTAAAGAAAAAAGAAGACATGAAAGTTGTTGAACATGGCGCAATATGCCTGTCATACACTTTTCCGTCCCCTGCTATTCAAAAGAAAAGGAAGTCGAGGGAAAAAAGACGCCTGAAAAATGGATATTGTGTTGAATATTTCGAAAACTGCTGTTTTTGCCACTACAAACAAAAAGGACTCGGCGAGCCTTTTTTTAGAACATGACAGATTTGAAAATATTTATTTACCGACTGCATAACATGTCGCCCGAAAGCTGAAATACTTCACTTTTCGCAACAACTTTTACGGCTTAAACACAATGCAGCAGGTAAGAGGAATATTTTGAAATTCGACATATGAAATGTTTGAGAATTTGAGATAGAATTTTTGATACCGATCGTTCTAATATAATATTTACTTCTCACTATTGGTACAGTTGACTCCAACTTAAAATTCATCTATTCCCTAAGGTGGTTCATATTTTGATGTCAGTCCGTGGACTAAAATTTAAACTAATTTTTAAATCCTAAAATAAAAAGAGTTCCATTTGAAGTTCTATAATAAATATGGGTTTCAAATTGTTTTAATTTACTAGGACGTTTTTCTATTTTCAAATAGAGTAATGTCATAAATTGGAAGAATCTAAGAACACAATTACCAGTAAAAGGGTTAGAGTCATAAAACATTTTAGAGGTGTTAAAGAAGAATTGTTTAACACTAGGAAAGTCAAGACAGTTTCTAATATCCTGATTTCTGACGCACCCAGGTGAATTTGTAATCATTCGAAAAACTTTATTTTCCAGTCTTTGAACAATTTCTAAATTTGATTTGGCTGCTGAGTCCCAAACTGCACTTGCGTATGTGATCGTGGAACGCATTTAATAAATGCAGATGAGTATTTTACTCGTGATAGAGAGATTAGATTTTCGACAAATGATCAAGGTGACATAGTAGTAAGTAGTAAGTAAGTAGTAGTAGTAGTAGTGGTAGTGGTGGTGGTGGTGGTGGTGGTAGTAATGGTGGTGGTAGTTTAAAACCCAACGCAATAACCAGCAAACTGCTCGGAGTTCAGACGCATTATAATTAACAACAATACTGCTTAAGTCAAATTTACATATAATATTCTCTATCGTAGTAATAATTGAAATAAATATACTATATTTTAATACTGCTTTAAGAGGTGAAGTTTAAAACTACTTAAGAGAGTTGCATGAAAAAGTTTCATGTAACTATTTTAAAGTTTTATTTTATTAACTTTAAAAATAGTTACACGAAATTGTTTTCCAAGACCAACTCTAAACAAAATTCGCTAAACGATTAAATAATGTTTTAACAATTTTCTGTATTACTAAAAATTTCTATCCCCACGAAAATAAAAGCGAAAGTAGTAACGTCTAGGAAGAAAGAATACTAATATCCAAAGAAAAAGAAGACATGAAAATTGTTGAACATGGCGCAATATGCCTGTCATACACTTTTCCGTCCTCTGCTATTCAAAAGAAAAAAAGGGAAGATGAGAGGAAAAAAAAGACGCCTGAAAAATGGATATTGCGTTGAATATTTCGAAAACTGCTGTTTTTGCCACTACAAACAAAAAGGACTCAGCAAGCCTTTTCAGAACATGACAGATTTGAAAATATTTATGTTACAGACTGCATAACATATCGCCCGAAAGCTGAAATACTTCACTTTTTGAAACAACTTTTACGGCTTAAACACAATGCAGCAGGTAAGAGGAATATTTTGAAATTCGACATATGAAATATTTGAAGAGTGGAAAGAATTTTTGATACCGATCGGTTTAATATAATATTTTCTTGCTATTGGTGTAGTTTGGCTTCAACTTAAAATTCATCCTTTCCCTAACGTGATTGTTATTTTGATATCAATCTGTGCTGTAAAATTTAAACCGATTTTAAATCCTAAAATAAAAGGTTTCAGTTAAAATTCTATAAGAAATAATGTTTCAAAATTAAAATTTCGGTCAAAATTTCGGTTCAAATTATTTCGGTAAAAGGGTTTTTTAATTTACTGTGCAAATTAAAAATTTCGTATCATTGAAATAAATATTTTAAGAAACAAAAATGGTCTCAGTTAAATGTTTAAAAATAGGTAAATAAAATTAATAAGATTAATGCAATTTAAAATGATAAGTTTACAATTTTTTAAATTTTATATATTAGGAAAATAAGTTAAATAAATGCATAAAAATATATTATTATTTTTAAAAACATTTACGAGTTCGTATTGGACGACATTTATTAGTGGATTACACAATTATGTATATATATATACTTTAATTTAAATCACAGATATATGCTAAAAACACCGACCCATGCCCAAATAGTAATATATGCAACTATCGTGCAGTTTCTAATTAGCTGGTGATGAGCGATTTTTTAGAAGCCGGATAACGATTATAATACCATACTTAAGGCATCTCGCATCGATCGTCAGGCTGCCTGATGGGAATTTTTCAGATATTCAGATATTTTTTTCAGAATTAAGCAATTTTCGTTAAAATAAATGGAAGGCAATATCCTTCCCCTCAGCGCCCGTCGTTGGTTGGAGGATATTGCAGGGTCTGAATAGTCGTATAATACCGCCCTGTCCGAAGCAATACGGTAGCTGATGGCCGACAGCCACAATAGCACCCCACCAAAAAAAAAAACACTTCCAGCCGCCTAGGGCCCACAACGAATCACTGTAGGAAGTGGAACCTGGCTACTTTAATAACATGAAGATGAGCAATTTTATGACAACTTTAATGATTAATGATAATTTTTAACTGGCGACTTTGATGACATGATGTTGCGCAGCCTGATGGTGTCCATTCTGGTTCCTGGGTTTGTCTCCATTGACTGTAAGACACGGCATACACAATATGAACATGAAGCCACCGATTTTTAACAACAACAAAAAAGTTAAAAAATGGAAATAGCAAACATAAACTAATACGTATCCAGATAATAAAAGTTTCATGTACTTGAGTATTTTTATACATTTTTATCAAATTAAATTTCAAAAATTAAGTAGATTCTCAATGCTTTTAAAAAATTCCTGACTTTTGTTGTGCCGTTTTCATAAAGAACTGGTCTTAGAAGAACTAATCCTAAACTGTATTAGGCCTATGCTGAAGTTTATATAATCCAGTACAACAGACTCGACAACTTCGCCAATTCTGGGATGTACAGAACATGTGAAAATTGCCACCCTCCACATATGCGACACATAAATGCATGATATTGGATTACGTCCTTTCTTGTAGACACTAATTCGCGCATGTGTGCTTATTCAATGGACCTCTCCCACACGATCGCTCACTGCATGATATGACAGGGGCGATAAAAATCAGAGGGCTGTGATTAGAGAGCCGCAGCTTATCCGATTACCAAGACGCGCAATTTGCATAATCACTTCTGAAAGACTTCATAATGAAGTTAGCAGACACTCCCAGAAGGGCATTGCATACAAAACCCCGTCCGGGATATATCGATTGCGATAAGGGTCAATTCCACTCTTCGATGGTTCGTTAAGAGGTGTATGCTTTGAGCATCCCACGGAAGGTGTCATAGAAATCCAATCGCCCTGTTCATTGTTATTCAATAGAGAAAAAAATAGAAATAACGCAGAATTATAAGCGCAGCACGATTGAGGTATGGATTTTCTAGCAAATAATCCAAGTGCACGAAGATGTAATGCACAAGGCACTGATACTAAAATGTTCCCAGGATCTAACCGATATTAATCCCATATAGTTCTTTTTGTAGGAAAATATTTATATATACGGATAGAAATTAATATTTATATGATATATGTAATTATAGAATTCCATAAATTAGGCAACAAAGAATAATAATAATAATCATCACTGGCCCAACAACCTCAGGGGGGGCAAAGGCCGTCTGCCTACTGGCAGATTTCGAGACAGATGTCTTATTTTTATGGGGTAGAGTTGTCAATCTTATGCCCAACACTCTATAGTCATATTAGACCGGGACCTACGGTTTAAAGTGAATTCTGAATCGCTACAAACATCCATGGCACCGTCGGGACTCGAATACGAAACTTATGGCACTAAGCTACAGAGCGCTAGTCACTCGGCCATATATATATATTCTCAATATATAAAGTGCTTGTAAGTGCTGAAACTTAACTTTCGATCTCTCTTCTGAATTTTTTCCCTCTGATGTCTAATTACTTAAACAAATTTTGGAAACAATATAACAAAATCTTTTCATCCTTATATAACAGTCTCCGCAATGAGTTCACCTTCCGAAAACCATTTCATGTTTCTAAATTACTTATGAGTAGGGTCTTATAAATTATGCAGCAATTCATTGAAATTGCGTGATTGATTATGTACTACATAAGAACTGCTGTAGGATTGATGGATTGATTATTCACAACTGTACGATGTTCGAAATTTCATAAATTTTTATGCATTCTATATGTTTTTTTATGAGTTTACGGTATTAAGGAAAAATAGAGCCGTTACACATCATAATGCTTTTATAAAGTAAAACAATTGTTAAATATTAATTAAATTGTAACGTTTTTTTCTTTCTAATGCAGCTGGCAAACACAGAAAGCTTGGTCTTAGATGCCTTGAGGCAAGTGCTGCACAGACGTACTCACTTTGTATTACCCAGGGGGCGCGTGTCACTTGAAGATAAGCCACGCACGCGGAGTAACAATGCCCCAGCAATGCTCTACGATCCTATTAGACCAGGACCTACTTTTAAAGTGGATTCCGAACCACTACAAACAACCATGGCACCGCCGGGACTCGAACCCGAAACCTGTGGTACCGAGCGCCAGAGCTCTAGCCACTCAACCATTCAGGCCCTATTAAATTGTAAAGTTTATCATTAAAATTTGTATGGTTAATTTGACCTGATTTGTAGATGCCTTTTATAACAATTTGACAATTAAGTAAAGTACTAACAAATTAAAATAAAGCAAACATAGATTTCATGACAAATTTGATGACTAATAACAAATTGAGAAATTTTGGCAAAGGAATTTCGTTGCAATATGATATGTTCTACTTCCATATCAACTATCATAACGTGACCTTCATCACAGTCTTTTAATGTTAAATCATTTTTCATGAAACTACAGTGTAATTTAGGTCTGCAATATGTAATTTAGGTCTGTAATGTGTAATTTTAGATTGTGTAATTTCAGGTAAGGAATAATAAATTGATTTACAATTTTCAGGCTCGGTGACGTTGGGATGCATTAGCTTTGTTCCAGCTCATCATGTATTTGTTGCTCAACTTTTATTGTTATTTTTATTTATTTATTTTTAATTTTCAAATTTTTATGAAATACACTCATGTCCATAAATTAAGGATAATTCAGAATCACACAGAAATTGAACTCTAAAATAAAAGTTTCACCTGTAGAATTATCACACACATCTTGAAGAAGAATATGCAAATTACAGGAAACCACCAGATGGCGCGGATAGTACGTCACAATGACGAGTGTAAGAGAGGGGGTATATAAGGAATGGTAGCAAAGAAGTAAAATTGTTCACAAGCGCTTTGAAAGCCTTTCAGTGCAATAACCGCATAGTTATGGCACAAAGGAAGCATTTGGATGATTCTTTAAGTGGTAGAATTATCGGACGACTTGAATGTGGACGCACCCAGCTGGAAGAATCGAGGAACTTGGAATCGCCCAGAGTGTCCTCTCCAGGCTTTGGCAACGATTCCAAGATGATGGTAATGTGAGTAGATGTTACAGCACAGGTCGCCCCCGAGTTACAACGCCGAATGAGGACCGGTATTTAGCAGTTACAGCCAAAAGAAATAGACGGAGCACAGCATCAGACCTTTCTCGTCAGCTCTCTTCAGCTACCGGTACGACAGTTTCAAGGCAGACCGTGTACAGACGCTTAGGGCACATTGGTCTATATGCTCGTAGGCCTGTCAGATGTGTTCCACTTACCGCAACTCACTGTCGCCTGCGATTAACCTGGAGTAGAGAGCATGCATTGTGGACTCCGCAACAGTAGTCTGGTGTGATGTTTTCCGACGAATCCAGGTTTAGTTTGCAGTCTGATTCTCGCCGGACTTTCATATGGAGAGCGCCAGGTACCCGTTACCACCAAGAGAACACCATTGAACGACACCGTTACGGTGGTGCAGGATGGATCGTTTGGGGAGGAACTATTCTTGGTTCCAGAACTGACCTGCATGTTCAGAGTGTAACGATGACAGGCCAAATCTATCGGGATGTCATTCTGGAACAACATGTACGTTTGTTTCGGGGCGCCATGGGTGCTGAATTTCTGTTTATGGATGACAACGCCCGTCCTCACCGTGCAAACATTGTAGACGAATGTCTTCAATTGGAGGATATCACCCGTATGGATTGGCCAGCATACTCACCGGACTTGAATCCAATAGAGCATGTATGGGATATGCTTGGCCGACGAATTGCAGCCCGTCAACCCCTCCCACCTGTCAACCGGAACTTTGAAGGGCATTGCTTGATGAGTGGTGTAATATTCCCCAAGATCAGATTGATAATTTGATACTCAGCATGCCTAGGCGTTGTAAGGCCTGTATTGCATCGTCCGGGAGACATACTCCATATTAACCATCATACTAACCATATACTGTTTTTGTAAATAGGTTCTTTTTGAAATTTGCTCCAGGGAGTAAAAATCGCAATTTTTATTAATTATGTCAAACATATGGCATCTTTTTTACTCTTTTACCTTTTGTTTAATAAATATACTTTACAAATAAGTCAAATTTGTTTTGCTTCTGTCTCTTTCTTTTCCTGAACTTCATTATCCTTAATTTATGGACATGAGTGTATTACGAAACAAAATTATATTTAATTCCCCCATCCCTTTTTTTTCATAATAAAATTTAACAAAACTAATCTCGAATAAATTCTCATGAATAATTTTATCAGAATATTAGTTAAAAATACAATTCGATACGAAAGTCAAAAAATAAAGTTAGCATATTCATCAGCTTAAATTTATAACTGATGAATATTTTAATTTCATGAATGAAACCAAAAATGTTTTTTTTTTAATGTGAAGGGAATCTAATCGACGGGTAGCAGATCAGCTAATTTGAAAGGACAGATTGCAGGGCCAGTAAAGTAGTATTGGTTTTTGTTTGTCGCGCTACGGTCATCTTGTGCACACTTTTAGCTAAATAGACCGGTAACTACAGTGGATTCCGAATCACTAACAAACATCCAAGCCACCGCCAGGCAGTAAAGAGGAGGATATTCTTTGTAGGAAACTAGTTATCTCCAAGTATCCTTTATTCCTCAATAAATAACGCTTATTCAGCGGAATTATCGATGAGACAGCAGGTCTTTATTTTTCATAACTGGGCTGTAGTTTTGTTTGGATCTGTGAATGTGAATGGTTCCGCTACTTACTTTATTGCCTTAATAACACCATTAAAAGAGAACGTTAGGGGGTGGCCAGATTAATTTTACATTTCGTACATTCAATCTCCAGCCTAACAAAATATTGTAAAAATGAATAACAAGGCAATATTCGGTAAAAATCTAATTTATTAAACATAGCCAAAAAAAATACGCCATTTTCTACCAAATTGAGTAGAAAAGTTATAATTAAAAATTAAAATTTAATTAAAAATTGGAAAACAAAATCAGACTACGATAAGGGGGAAAAAAATTCTGGAGATTTTGAGTTCATCTTTTAGTGTATAGGGCGTAAATCGTTTCATATAACGTGAAAATTAAGAAAAAATATTTGAATAACTTTTAATTACACTTGATAAATAACGCACTTAATACATTTGGTTATGAAACCTTATAAAAAAAATATATGAATATTACTTTTTACTTGAATTACAAAAACAGACACAGACTAGAAACGAAAAAGGATATTATTAATAAAATCTTTTCCCCCCGTTATATTTGATACTGAAATTTTCCAATTCAGATCGAACCCTTTTTTTTTTCTGTGCTCTTCAGATAAGCCTTGGAAAGTGGATCTCAAATGAGAGGGGGAGGTAGACAATCTCAGACCGAGAGGGGGGAGAGAGGGAAATAAGGGGGTTCATAATCAATATGGCGGTGATGTCGTTCCCTTCAATCGGCGTGTTGATTTTATTGATTGGCGGAGGGAGAGAACGACTCAATCAGATCCTTCTAAAAAAAACCCTGGTGGAATTGATTGAAAGGGGCTGCTCAGTTAAGGGAGGGTAAAAAAAGTTCTGGTTTCGCTTACTCATAGTGCTTTGTTAAGTGTTGTTCGTAATAATTGTGTACCATTCATAGGGTTAGAATTGAGTCGCCCAAAACTGATTAGAAAAAGAAGGAAAAGAAATATTATTGCTATTGATATATTTCGATTTCAAGTTCGATTGAACCATGTTGTCATGGGTGATGTATATATTGAGAATAATTTCCATTCGTGTTGTATGCCATTCATATGATTAGAATTGAGCCGCCCAAAACTGATTTTTAAAAAAAAAAAAAAAAAATATTATTGGTATTGGTATATTTGGATTTCAATCGATGGCAGCTCGATTGAATCATGTTGCCATGGTGCTGTATGTATGCAGCATAATTTTCATTTATGTTGTTTGAATTTCGTGTGATTTGTATAAAAGATTGCTGCATATAAAAATCATATTTACAAATTACTTAATTCTGGTTTTTCTTACTCATAGTGCTTTGTTAAATGTTGTTCGTAATAATTGTGTACCATTCATAGGGCTAGAATTGAGTCGCCTCAAAACTGATTAGAAAAAAAGATTGAAAAAAGAAATATTATTGTTATTGATATATTTCGATGTCAATCGATGGCAGTTTGATTGAATAATATATCATGTTGCCATGGGTGCTGTATGTATTCAGAATAATTTCCATTTATGCTCGTATAAAAGATTGCTGTATGTAAAACTCATATTTACAAATTAATTGGATTTCATGCAAGACAACGTATTTTCCAAAACTATCTAAAAACTTAATATAATACCTATAATAAGGTAATAAATAATGCAATGGATTAGTCGTTTAATTTCTTCAGAGACACTGCACATACTAACATGTTTAGTTTTTTAATTAAAATTATTCCAAGTGAAAAACAGGCTAAAATTTTACGTAGAATCTCTCAACGAAAAAAAAAAATTTAATATAAATAAATATCTTCTTTTTCACTTTCTAAAGAATTGGCCTGAGTAAAGGTAACAATAGTTCATTGTCACAAAAAAAATTTTATATTTCCAACGGCAAGTTTACAGGACAACAGATATCATAAAAAATTGAATACAAAGAACAAGATAGAAACAAGTGACAACAGTTAATCCATCAACTTAAGTCTAGCAATCCAGAACGCTTCCATAAAAAGACAGGGAGGCAGTGCAGAACAGGAAGAAAGGTAAGACATATCCATTTCTTCGTGGCTATCACACAGGAGACGGAGAGATCAGGATTTAATTCTGTGAAGGTGCTTGCGGAGACAATCGTGACCACAAAAAGCCGTAGTAATGCCATCGAAGATAATGGGACAAACCGCCTGCGTTCCACTGCAGAACTCTAAGAAACTCACACTAAAAAGCCAGACTGAAGGTAGTGTTTGTAGAACATTGTGGCGTTTCAGACGTTGCCCGGTGGACCACAAAGAGGTAGATTTACTTTGCACTCCGAAGATTTTTCACTAAAAACGTTATGAAAAAAAAAAAGTTGAAGGATTTGTTTACTTGAAACAAAGCTATACTAAACCCAAAGCGTATCTATAATTCCTACGATTCCGATTGAAAAAGTTTTTTTTCGTTTTAATTATTCAAAGTTTTACAGCAGATAAATCTCAGATACAAATAATAATCAATAATTTAAAACATATTTTAGGTGTAGTATACTTTTAGGTAACAATAATTCATATTTTTTTCGAGTTTCAACTTAACGCAATCGTGAAATAGTCAGTTTTTATTGAAATTTTTTACTACTGTATGTAAATTATTTACTCTAAATTATTAAGAGAGAAAATTGGATTATATGCAAACTATTTTTGACAATAAATAGATAGATGTAACTTAGTCGAGGCAAGACGAAGAGATATATTTTAACGTATGATCCAAAATCGATATAGTTATAAACCGACTAAAAACTTTTTTTTAAAAGTAAAAGAATATACTTGTATTACAGGTGAACATATAATTCAATTCTTATTTTACAAATAATGCCACAAGTCCAACCCGCAGTATTAATTTTAACTCGCAGCATTAATTTTTTGCTATTGTTCATATGCAATTTCATCTTCTAACATTTTAAAATTTTGCTTTATGCTGCGATGCATATTGAGTTTAGAAAATTCACAATGAGAAATAAACTAAAAAGTTATAGATTCCAAACTTTAGTGAAAACATTTAGAGGAACTAGTGCTGTAACTGATAGCCTAAAGTGAAAGAATGGATTTCAGAAAATTTCAAAGAGCGAATCTCCCATAAAATAATTTGAAGACTATATGGCCAAACGGGAGTTACAGACGAAACGCATCAAAACTTTGTGTAAAAAGCTGTAATTCTATATATAATTTGACAGTTGGACAGGAATTGTGAAATGCTAATAAAATTAAGAAGTTACACTACTGTGATTGGTGACAAAGTATGTCACAGAATTAATTTATGTAAATAGAAGAGCGGTTAAAACGTTTATTTGTGACTGCATTTGCAGAAATCAAACTAAATTCCCCTTCAATCACAAGTACGTAATTTCATTTATTAAAAGTTATTAATCAACTTTTGGATCAAATTGTACAAAGTTGATGTAGCTGTCACATAAGAACATATAGATGCATTAGCTTGTTTTTCGCTACTAAAATTTTATAATTGTAAATTTTTGAAGAATAATTTAAAAGAATTAGCATTTCTTCAAATTTAAGTACTAAATCTCATTTTCATTAAAGAGTGTTAAATAAAATATGTATATAAATAAAAATTATTTAATAAAGTACTTTGTATTTATCCCTTGTCCTGTTAAAACTTTCATATCAATCTCATTTAATCTAATAATTTGTATGTTAATAAATTTATAATAATAAAATGTTATGTAATAAAAATGTTATAATAATAAAATGTTATTTTATTTAATTTCAAGAATACTTTTGAATTCCTGTTGTTACAGCTGAAGTTAATAATTTAATAATTAGTTTTAATAATTTCTTATAAATTACATTTCAGTTTATAAATTTATATTTTAAGTAATTATGAAAGAATTTTGAAGTTAATAATAAATTGCGTGAAAAAGGTATTAAATTTGCAAACATTTAATATCATTAATTATTTTTAATTCGTTTTCATCACTAACATGCAGTTTTTATATCTATAAAAGTTAACACATATTTGCAGTGTTACTTATATGAACTTATGAGGGTGAACATTGACAAAATCATTTTTTATCAATGCATATAAAGATAAAACTAAATATTTTTATAAGGGTAGATTTACATATGGTGTTTCTCAGTTTTCAAACATTATCTCAATGTTAAATGTCGTTGTTGAAAATAAATAAAAACTTTAAAAACTGAAATCTGCTCGGCAAATTTCAACTTATCATGTGTGAACATTCAAGAACGGATGAATAAACTCAGGAATATAACAATGTTTAATGCAAGAGATAGATGAAACAATTGATTGGAATATGACAAGAATGGCCAAATTCAATAACCACATGAATATAGCAATGTTGAATAGATCAAGAACTTCTTGAAGAAGGAATTGTTCGAGAATCTCTAAAGAATATACAAAAGTAAGACAAATGTAGTCGTAGATGAAGAATGAAGTATTCCAAGTTACACAAGAAACGTTATCA
This sequence comes from Caerostris extrusa, assembly GCA_021605095.1. NCBI lineage: Eukaryota > Metazoa > Arthropoda > Arachnida > Araneae > Araneidae > Caerostris > Caerostris extrusa. The sequence continues at coordinate 10,620 of BPLR01019679.1, read as the reverse complement.
CATTCAATGGCCAAAAGAATATATCCACTTTTGAAAATTCTAGGCAGGAATGAAGAATTCGAACACAATAAGAAGCACTATACAGCTCAATAGGCATAGGAAAATGCCAAAAGTGATAAATATGAAACTTCCAAAAGTAGGAATTGATCAACGCACTACGAGTACTTATAGCCATTGAATATACAAATGTTTAAAATCCCAACACAAAACATGAAAGGTGATTCAAAACCATGCTACAAAACCCTTCAAGCAAAAGCCAAATTTTCCAGAAAATTCCTGAAGATTAACGTTATTCATGAATCATTTCAAGCGTTAAAGGGAACCAACTACCTTTTTCCGCCAAATTTTGCAATGGAGTTTTATTTACTTGGCCCTCATTTTCGGATAACGTCAGGGATCCTAACCAGGACATCATCGTCTTCACACATGATAATACAGATAAAATTTTAAAAATATTAATTAAAAAGTTTTCTAATTTTTATTTTTGCACCAGTTAAAAAAATAGTATGGACCCATAGAATAAAATAAGAATTTCTCAGAACTTCAAGTTTTACTATAGAATAAGAAGTGTCAACAAGAAAACTCACGTTTTTAAACACTCAAATGTTTAGTTTTATATGTATAAAGTTATATTGATCAGATCTCCACCTAAAGTGAAAGCCTTCAATGTGAAAAGACTTTAGAACTATTTTCGATATATTCTAAGACTTCTTTACAAATCCATTTCAATTTGTTGGTAACCAAAAATGCCACAGCAAACTTTTTTTCCAAACCTTCACAGAACTTTTATCACCGCTAATGCTTCCACAATCGTTTCGGATGAGCTTTCGAGATTTCTGGAAAACAAAAATAAAAGTAAAAGCAACCGAAACGTACCTTGAATTCCACTTAGGATTGAAGTCACTCTGGCATTCGAACTCGACCGCCTGAAGTTTATTTTGGAACTTCTTTTCGCGCGATTTTTCAACTTTGGAGAAGGCAGTGGCAACAGCAAATTGACTGTCTAGCTTTCCAAGTGACAGCGGCAGGAGACAAACAACTCGACTTAAAGCCCCGAAAACGTGGAAAGGAAATAAAATGGCCTCGCTTGTCATTCGGTTTGCACTGCTGGAATATTTTTGTGGTTGGTGAGATGCAGCAAAATCTTTTCAAGATATGAAGAAAAATATACCATTCTTCAGCAAGTAAGACAATCCTAGCATAAGTAAATAAAAACATTATATTTTTACACGAATAAGTTTGGTTTCAAGTTTATAAAACAATACTTATATAAAGTAGTAAAGCATTTATACGTTTGCAAAAAGGAAAGAACAAAAAAAAAAAAAAATCATTCATCGAATTAACACAATCAATCAATAAATCATTAGGGCAAAAACTTACAAAAATCATTAAAATTCTAAAAATTAATCTAGTGTTCATCAGAAATTTTATTATTCTGGCAATTTTTTAATGTTTTTTTTTTTCTAATGCAACTGTCTAATAGTTACAGTTATCTTTTTATGCCATAAGCAAGGGATGCACAGAAGTTACTCACTTAGCGCTACCCAGGGGCACATATAGCTTGAAGATAAGCTACGGAAGCGAAGCCACAATGCTCTATGATCCTATTAGACCGGGATCTACGGATTAAAATGGATTTCGAACCACTACAAACATCCATAGTCCACCGGTACTCGGCCCCGAAACTTGTGGTACAGAGCGCTGGCCATTCGGCCATCAGGCCCCATATTTTAATGTTATTTATGTGAATTTTTCACATCGTTTTCAAATACTGACTAATTTGACTTGAGATCATTTACATTAGAACGACAGATTAGTAGAAGATGCCACATTACCCAGGCACTATGTATTGGGTGAAGAACTGTTATACCTCATTCACTCTTTACCACTACTCTTAACATCACTACAGGTGACTCTGGGAGGGTTCGCTTTATTTATCCTCAAACCCAATAGAGGCCAGAAATTTTGTTTATTTCCTCTTTCGTTCTCAGCAATTATTATTGTTTTTGGTAGAGATCATCAGAATTATTGTGAATACAGATTCACTCAAATACCGTTTATGAGCTTCTGAATTAGCATGCATTGTAAAAGAAGCAAAACCAATATTTTTTATAATATCTTATTCTTCGAATTTAGATTTGTAAAGGTTTAAAAATTACATTGAATCTTTCTAATGTGTCCCTGAGATGTTAATGATTTTTACAATAGTGTGCTTTTTATTTGAGGGAATTAGTTGGAGTCTTTTCAATTAGGTGCATTATTAAAAAAGATATGTAGATAATATGTGTTATAAAGATTAAGTGCATTATTAAAAAGATATAAACTTTCCGTATTGCGTTACCTTTTATATAACTGGGCGGCCTGGTGGTCAATTGGTTAGTGCTCTGGCCGTTGGTACCACAGACTTAAAGTTTGAATCCTGTTTGTGGCAGGGATGTTTGTTAAGGATTCGGAATCCAAGTTAAACTGTAGGTCCCTGTCAAATTAGTTCAAAGTGAGCAAAAAATGACCGTTGAACGACAAACCAATCATCTATTTAAGTGTATATTAAAATTATAAATACCAGCTTTACAGATGATAGGAAAAAAGATAAAACTCAAGAATGTAATTTTTTCAGTTCATTAAGTAAAATGCAAATTGAAATTTTTTTAGTTGCATCAATTTTCTTCATCAAAAAAAAATATTTGATTTTATCATTTCCTCTTTGTTTCAAATCATTATAGTGAAGATATAAAAAAAAGAAAAAAATTTTATCCAAATAATAATTTATTATTAACAACACTCAAGTTGGTACTTTATTAATCTAATTAATAAAAGGATTAATTATCTTCAACAGTTTAGAATACGCCCTTGTGAGTTATTACTGGACAAATTCTTACAAAATTTTCATTTTCCTTGCATTTAATTATTTCCATCTAAAAATAAATCCTTTTAAAACCTTTTAATGTAACCATACTACATCCATTTAGTGTTATGTCCCTAACTCTTTACGCATTCTAATTATAATACCTATTCATGAAAAGCCGAAAACAAAAATAAATCCATAAATACTTTTCGGAAACTAACGGAAAAGTTTCGCTTGAAGTTGTTCAAAACATTCTTCAAAGCCCTTTAACTATTTTTATTCATCGGCAGCACTTCAGGTAAAAGCTTAATTTTTCTGCCGAGGTCTTTGCGTTTCCTGTTAATAGATTTGTTCCCTTCTTCCACGGTAAAAACTCTCGTTAACAGGACAAGCCTCGAATTATCGATGGCGACAGAAGCCCCCTCTGACGATCGATATCCTAACCTCCGGCTCTATTGACATTCTGTTGATGACAAGTGGAAACTCTTTTTGTATAGTCTCTCCGAACAGAAGAAATTGTTTGCCGTAATCGTTATGAGACTGCGACTCGGCCTCCAGGGGAAATTGTTTGAGAAGTACAGAAGCTATTTAATTAAAACGTTAAAAGCTGGAATTTTTTTTTTTTTTTTAAAAGGGTTATGAATATACATATCTCGGCAAAGAATGGCTTTGAAAATTCTGATCTTGAAAGCGCTAAGTTATGTCACTTCAAAAATATTTTTTATTTTTAATGAAATTTAACATATATTCACTAGAATCTTGAATTACTCAAGTTTTTATTTAACTATTTCTTTTTCCATAAACTGCCCTAATTTTATACAAAAGGTTCTTTCAGTTATTAAATGGCTAGGAATATGATTCTGGAATATTTTGATTATTTTATTTTTAAAATCACTCAATGGTAGTGAGAGCTTGTCAGGATGTAAAAGGAAATGGAATCTCTTGATGGCATAGCTTGCTACAATCCCATATTTATAGAATTAGTAGTGATTGCGATAGAGGCCTTGCATCAATAGTCAGAGGGCCTAATTAGAGTTTTCTCCAATATGAATGAACTTGGAGCAGTTATCTGTGAAAAATTCCTCCAAAAATGCTTAATTTCTTCTTTCCATCGTGATAATAATAGTGTCAATTCCTCAATAACAAAATTGAATTTTTTCCCAAAAGAAGGGCATGTTTGGTTTGTCTCTCTGCTGCCATTTTGCGCACACGAAGGCTAAACAAACCGGGACCACAGTTCAAAGTGGATTCCGAACCACATCACTGTGCCTAGAGCCGAGTTGCACCTATACAGTTTGGGAATGATATGGTTGGAGAAGTCTGACTGGGCTCTGTGACACCCTACAATCATATGAGACTGGGACCTACAGTTTAAAGTGAATTCCGAATCACTACAAACATCCATGGCGCCGCCGGGATTCGAACCCGAAAACCTGTGGCACCGAACGTTAGAGCTCTCGACACTCGGCCATTCAGGCCCCAATTCCGGACCACTGACAAACATCCATGCCACGCCCGAGGATTCGAATCTGAAGCCTGTGGTACCATAAGGCCAGAGCGCTAACCAATTGCCAATAGAAAAATAGAAAGACATTAGTCACTAAAGGCTACTTGATATAAATAGTTCAGTGAGCTTATTATACGATTCTATCGAACTACTGTATAAGATTTAAGTATATAGAATAAGATAGGGCTTAAGTATTTGATACTAAAAATTTTTAGTATGATAGCTAAATGCGGAACAGTCATCCTTGAAAAGTGTCTCAGAATATGTTACTTCTTCATACATCTTTATAAGAATGACATAGGCACATCGTGGCAGTTTTAGCTATCCTATCAATAATTGAAATCATAAACAATAATATAAAATGGCTTCTACATATACTGCATCATTATCGATTTCTTGATAATACTTTTGATAACGTTGCATATATTAACTTTCCGAAATACATTTTTTTTTTTCTTTCATTCATTGATACATTCTTTTCCTTCACTTAGAGATATGAACAACAATAACGAAACACTTAACCAATATTAAGATTTTAGGCTTAGATTATTTTTTTGTAATATGTGATAAACTTGATACCATTCATGCCATTGAGCCAGAAAAACAGCACCATCAATAGCAATACTAAGCAGATGAAAATTAATGAATCATTAGGTAAATTAAGAAAATCCTGAGATCTTACTGATCTCAGTGGTAACTGCCCAATAAAAATATTGAAATCTGATTAAACAATCCAAATTTCCTCCAAGAATTGAACCACAAAACAGTGCCAGTTATACAATTCTAAGTAGATGAAAATTAATGAATCATGAGGTAAATTAAAAATACTATGATCTTACTGATATGAATAGTAAATGCCCAATACAAAAATATTGAAATCTGACTAAACAGTCTAAATTTCCTCCAAGAATTATTTATTTACACTTTTTTCTAACAATCATCAAATTACAAGTTAGGATATATTCAAAATCAATCTATTAATTTACAGTGCTAAGTAGATGAAAATTAATGAATCATGAGGTAAATTAAAAAAATACTATGATCTTACTGATATGAATAGTAAATGCCCAGTAAAAAAATATTGAAATCTGACTAAACTGTCTAAATTTCCTCCAAGAATTATTTATTTACACTTTTCTAACAATCATCAAATTACAAGTTAGGATATATTCAAAAAATCAATCTATTAATTTACAATGCTAAGTAGATGAAAATTAATGAATCATGAGGTAAATTAAAAATACTATGATCTTACTGATATGAATAGTAAATGCCCAGTAAAAATATTGAAATCTGACTAAACAGTCTAAATTTCCTACAAAAATTATTTATTTACACTTTTCTAACAATCATCAAATTACAAGTTAGGATAATATTCAAAAATCAATCTATTAATTTACAGTGCTAAGTAGATGAAAATTAATGAATCATGAGGTAAATTAAAAAAATACTATGATCTTACTGATATGAATAGTAAATGCCCAGTAAAAAATATTGAAATCTGACTAAACAGTCTAAATTTCCTACAAAAATTATTTATTTATACTTTTCTAACAATCATCAAATTACAAGTTAGGATATATTCAAAATCAATCTATTAATTTACAATGCTAAGTAGATGAAAATTAATGAATCATAAGGTAAATTAAAAAAATACTATGATCTTACTGATATGAATAGTAAAATGCCCAGTACAAAATATTGAAATCTGACTAAACAGTCTAAATTTCCTCCAAGAATTATTTATTTACACTTTTCTAACAATCATCAAATTACAAGTTAGGATATATTCAAAATCAATCTATTAATTTGCAATGCTAAGTAGATGAAAATTAATGAATCATGAGGTAAATTAAAAAATACTATGATCTTTACTGATATGAATAGTAAATGCCCAATACAAAATATTGAAATCTGACTAAACAGTCTAAATTTCTCCAAAAATTATTTATTTACACTTTTCTAACAATCATCAAATTACAAAGTTAAGGATATATTCATAATCAATCTATTAAATTTACAATGCTAAGTAGATGAAAATTAATGAATCATGAGTAAATTAAAAAATACTATGATCTTACTGACATGAATAGTAAATGCCCAGTACAAAAATATTGAAATCTGACTAAACAGTCCAAATTTCCTCCAAGAATTATTTATTTACTCTTTTCTAACAATCATCAAATACAAGTTAGAATATATTCAAAATCAAGATTATTAATTTATTATTTATAAATTTTTTATCATTAATATATATTATTGTTTCTTCATGCAATTCCATGTAATAATATTCAGGAATTATTTATTTACATTTTCTTCATTGTCGTAATTATTCAAAATAATATTCGTATTTATAAATTTTTTATCATTAATATATATTGTTTATTCCATGGTTTCATGTAGTAATATTTTAATTCATTCTTTTGTATTAAACATTTTTAAATTGATATTCACCACGTAAAAAAATTTTTTAAAAAAAATTTTTTTAAATTCCTTAATTTCGATATCTTTTCTGCTCATGAAACCAGCGCGCCATCTATTGACGAAATATGGATGTCGATAAATTATTACAAAACTGTAACACTATTTTCACACTCCGCTATCAATATCTTGAAATTATGCATATCAGATATTTAATGGCACAAAATTATTTGAATGTAAAGACATTCCATCCCTGCAAAAGAATCATTTGAGTTGATGAATGGGCCGAAATGACGCTGGGGCGTGTTCTCTCGTTAACCCTTTCTCTTTCAGCAGAGACGATGAATTTTTAAAAGCAACCCTCGCCAAATCCTTCCTAATAAGCGCGATGACACCTGGGCTCAGTTCCAATTAGCCAGGGAATCGTCCTGACAGTCGTGATTACAGTTCTGAGCACCCCTTTCACCCATCAACGAAAGCAGGTGTTCCAAAATTCCGACTGGGTGTGTGGAAATGAATATGCCTTCAAGCGCTATTTCCATAAGAGCGTTGATAATGATACTATAAATAAATGAGCGTAGATTCTTTTTTCAAAAGAACGTGTGTTAGCGGTTTCAAATGTAGTTCTTGAACACAAATTTAAAACCTTTATATATAATAATGCAGGATGAAATAAAAAGTCGTCCTGTATGGAAAAATACGATATATTTATTTATTTATTAAAGACACTCTTCATGAGTGCGTGGTGGTTGTTGTTTTTGTAAAAATTTGAAAAAATAATATAACAGAAATTTTAACTTCTTCTGCAGTAATTTTTATTTTCTTACACCCTTTAAATGAATGGGAAATATATATTACACTTCGCACCTATCGCAGCCTGATGGCCAATTGATGACTAGAGTTCTGGCCTCGTAGTACCACAGGCTCCAGGTTTGAATCCTGGTGGTGGCATGGATGTTTATGAGTAGTTCGAAACCACGTTAAACTGTAGGTCCCGGTCTAATTAGCCTAAAGTGTGCAGAAAATTACCGTAAAGCGACAAACCAAACCTAAGTATGTGTGGCCTGGTAGCCAATTTGATTAGTGTTCTGGCCTATGATACGACAGGCTTCAGGTTCGAATCTGGCGGTTGCATGGATGTTTGTTAGTGGTTCGACTGCACGTTAACCTACCTGTAGGTGCCGGTTTAATTTTGCCCAAAGTGTGCACAAAATGACAATAGAGTGACAAACAAATAACACCCATCACCAGTAGTTATGCGGACAAGGAATGTGAAAATTGCAATTCGTACTTTTACTCGTTCTAGTTCTTCACAAACCGGTCTGCATTTACAAATCTAACGCTTTAATATACAAAAATATACATATTGTGGTGTGTACTTGTTCCACGTTATGTTCGAAATCAACTTTAAACTGTAGGTTCCAACTGTTTAGCCCTCGTGCACAAGCTGACCGGCAATGAGCTACAATCCAAACCAATCTCCAGATATTGAGAAAACTGAATGTTGAATAACAATGAACACCAGGAAAAATCTACTCTCAAATTTAACAATCTAAAGAGCCTGTATTTCATACTTTTATTTAAAAATAGTTTGGTTTAATCAGGTCAAAAGTTTTTGTTCATCTGGTATACTCTCAATAAAATCACGATTTTTTAAATATAAATTTAATTTGCATGGTTGTGGTATATGATTGATGATTACTATACATTCATGCAGATGCAATTATGTGTAGGTTATTACTATCGCCACTATGCCCCATATGAATCTAAACAAATCCTAATCGTTAAATGTATGATTCATTTAACTACTTGTGTTAACTACAGATTTAAAAACTGAAATTTTTCCTTTTCAATAAAAGCATTTTCTTAAAGCTTTTCATCGAATGATCAGGTTTCTATCCTTATTTATTCTAAAAACATCATTTAAAAGTGATAGTTTAATAAAGGATTTAGTAAGATGTCTTGCTGGTCAATATTACAGAAACTCAATGTAACTGTACAATTAATGGAGAAATTTTAACTAAACTATATTTGTTTCTTCATAACAAACATATTTTACTTAATAAATATGTTAAGGTAAAAAATGATAAAATTAAGATCCAAAAAGTAAAAAAAGAAAATTGACATATTAATAATATAATGTAATGATAAAGAAGAACAAAACGAATACATACTCTAATATAATTGTATATACGTTCTTATTAATACAGGTTTGGCAGGTCGAAATTCATCCGTTTTGTACATATCAAATTAAACCTTTTTGCAAAACCAAATTCCCCTTGAAAATCAACAATTAAGCCATTTGCAAACAAAATTCACCCTTCTCAAAATTAGGGATTTTATTTATATGTTAATACTTGTAAATGTTTATAAAGACACAAGTACGTCTAAATATGCATTTTTCTATGTGTAGTGATGTAATGGTATGGTAAAGATGTATTCTTAAATAAGCATAGCTAATCTGTGTTTTTCAACAGTCTTATTCATGTGCACCCTCAGCCAAAATCGTATTTACTTTCCTTATATGCAAAATGCATTTTGTAGAAAAATATCTATGTAGGTGCACGTCTATCTATCGAGGTTACATGAAAATAAATATGTGTTCAATTATGTGTTTTACATTACATCTTCTCTTAATAATACCAGGTATTAATAAGTATGTGCGTTTACGTGTGTGTGTACTATATGTATGCATGCATTGGTATGTGTATATGTGTGCATCTGCAGGTAAGTAGTTTTATGAATGTATATGTGTATGCATGTAAATGTATATATATGTGTATCAACATGTCTATGTGCACGGATTTTCATGTGTATATATATTGTATCTGCACGTGTACGTATGTGTATATATTGTGCTACTGCATGTCTATTTAGGTTTTATATGATGGTATATTGTACGCATGTGAATGTATATATGTGTGTGTATCAGCATGTGCATGTGCATATAATGTTATCTGCACATGTATGTATGTGAATATGCATGTGTATGTATATCTTTGTGTGAATCTACACGTGCATGTATCTTTCTGGTCATGCATGTTTTCAAGTGTGCGTGTACATATGTTCATGTGTGTATTATATGGGCTATATGTGTATATAATCTTTACAATTTGCCTGTTCTTGGATGTTCCACCAATTAACCTTTTTCAGTTCCAGAATGTTTAATTTACCTTTGTTTATTACATTGTTTGACACATCATATTTCCGATTCATATAGCTCAAGTTGGTCAGAATCTACATTTATCAAGCAATCACCCAACTTACAAATATGGATCAACAACTCAAGTTTTGGGAATCGTTTATTTTTCCATTCAATTATAAGCAAAAGTAGCGGATGGTATCATTTTCCTGAAAAGAACACTTGGAACTCCGTAACACCCGCATGCAGTCCCTTTCTGGATATCAAGGCGGACCCAGGCCAGGGAAAGCAACCAGATGACCCTCTGCAAAGGTTCTGTTGCCCAGGGAGAGGATACACACGCATTCCACTCCCCGCCACCACACTCCAAAAATCCAAATATTAGGGGCCGGGGATAATATCAAAGTAAATGGACCGAGGGAGGATTCAATTCTAAATGGGAGGAACTGGTGGCCCTCAACCCACTAGGGTCATCTTCTTCTGGAAATAAAGCCATCGCGATGGTTTATATACATATGTCTATTTGTCTTTGAATAATCTACTCGGTATGGATCTTAGATTCCATTTTCAATGTTCACATTTTTATGGTTTGCTATCAAGTTAAAAGCATTTGGAATAAAAACTTGAATAATAATCTATAATAAGAAAACCCTGCAAGTAACGATGGGGAGTTTTTAGAAGAAGAAAAAGCCAACAATACGTAAC
>BPLR01019678.1:0-27953 GCA_021605095.1 Caerostris extrusa | reverse complement strand
GTCGTAAATTCTAACAGACAAGCAACACTGCGTCAAATAACCGCAGAAATCAATGTGGACGTACAAGGGACTTGTCTGTTAGAACTGTGCGGAGAAATTTGGCTTTCTTGGGCTATTCCAGCAGAAGACCGACTCGAGTGCCTTTACTGACAGAACGACATCGCTTGCAGCGACTCGTGGGCACGTGAGCATATCGGTTGGTCCCTAGATGAATGGAAAACCGTGGCCTGGTCCGATGAGTCACGATTTCAGTTGGTATGAGCTGATGGTAGGGTTCGAGTGTGGCGCAGACCCCACGAAGCACCGTGCAACAAAAGTTCAAAATTCGTATAAATCAATGATAGTGGTCACTCCGGGGTATTTGATTTCTTTTATTCTACCTCATGTAGTTGGTAAACAATGTAGTTTCGCTATATTTCCGTAAAAGATCATAACCTTTTGGAAATTAATTATTGACTTTTCTGTGTTGACAGCGATTTCCCTTGTTATTTTACTATTCTTTAAGTTTATCGAGGAAATTTTAAAGGATATATGTTAATATTAGCTACTTGCATTAAGACATCATCGCTGTCAGCAAACAGACAAGTTCTTATAATAGTTTATCATATGTATAACGCATATGAATGAGAAATTCTGTCTTTAATATTACCATAGTATGAAAATTATCATTCATGCAGATCACGAAACTTTTGCTCTTTAGAAAGTTTTTTGAGAATAAGAAAATTTCATGGTGAGTTTTCTTGAATAATTTTAAATATATCATATTCGATCAAAAGCACTCTTGCTATTCAGAAAAATGTCGTTAGGTTATAGTTTTTGATTATACCTTTACGTGATGGTATTAGCCTTCAATATATCATTGGAGAAACTGAGGTTATTTTTTTGTTAATTAAATATTGTATATGTTAAATAAATAAATACAATACTATATATAAGTAAAAAAAAAAAAATAATATTTTCTTTTTCGTGAAAAAAATCCAAAAACATGATGAGAACACATGACAAAATAATACGAATAATCCGTCCGAAATATACTAATAATAGAAAAAATATCAGTAACAAAATAAATATTTATTTCATTTTTAGATACTTTTACTATGTTTAGTAAAATAACATAAATTACATGCTTTCTATAAGTAAAATAATATAAATAACAACGTAATTCTAAATAAAATAAAATAATTCTTTCTCAAGGAGAAAGAATTCTTCCCAAAAAAAAAAAAAATGTGAACACCTGCCGAAAGACGTTATATAACACATCTCGAGAAATACTATGAATGTAAAAATATAAATAACAAACTAAAATATTTCTTTCTTATTTTAAATAATTTTAAATGGTATGTTTTATTGGTTGGCAAGAAAATACATCAGGTTTTTACTATGCACTTAAATGGTGAAAATCGAAAATACTTTGCTGCCAACCCAATATAAGGAAAACAATAACATAAAATAATAAAATATTTTTTTCTGTAAATGAAATAATTTAAATACAATATCTCACCAATAAAAAAAAAAACATACCATTAGCTTCAATCAGATATCAAAGTTAATTATTCCAGACCTTTTAACCATTCACAATTAATGCTGCTAATCACTGGCAGAGCCAGGTTAGTTCTAAGCGTACAACTTAAAGAAGACTCAAAACAGCAGTGAATAAGCAACAACCGCAAAGAATGAACAGCAAAACTGCAATTGTGATGCACCCAAACTATCTCCCCAGCAATGTCTCCCTTTATTCCAAATGAAAGAACTACTACCACTGTCATAACGGAAGCGCCAAAAAATAAAAATGATCACCTGAAAATCCTCATTAACTAAATGCCTTAAAATAATGACCAGGAAGGCAGTTGTGTCTCTTTTCCATTTGCTTGGTTTCTTTTCTCTCATCGAAGACTTAATTGAATGGAACTACTGAAGATTGCAAATAAAAATGTCTTAATGTCACAGAGAACTACAAGCAGTCCTTAATGTGGCCCAAGGAGAGTTCTTTCCCGATTTAAACACTATTTCCGATCTGAATTAGTTATTAAAATGACCTCACGATCGATTTTGCATTTGCCTGGATTGCCTATCTGGGAATTGTGGGCCGTTTCTTCTGGACCAGTGGTCGCCGAGTTGCATTCAAAATGCAAATGTCAAATCGAAAATGTCCATTCTGTCATTATGCAAGAGCAGTCTTAATTAATTTGCCTTTTTTATGGCTGTCTAGAATGTGTATGGCGCTTTTAATATGTCTACTATTAATATTGGACTCGTATCAAGTTATTGTTATTTTCAACTAGCATAAATGCTTCACATATAAGCATTTGGAATAAAAATAATTCAATGTACCATATGATCCAAAAACCGATTGATGCCTGATATGGCTAATAAGTTATCAACAAATGAAAGAAACATGCTTTGCAGATGAATTTGCTGCACTAATTTTAATTCAGCTGATGACAATTTTTTTTTTTTTCATCCTTTCACTGTTATTAAAAGAAAAGAATTTCCTCGTCAAACTAATTTAGAAACTTCATACTATTACGTTGATAGTTCATATGAGTAGGGAAAATAAAATAAATTAACTAAGATGACTAATCGAAATTCAATACAGGAATTTTGAAAAATTTATCTTGTACACAGCACAGACGTTGAAGTGTTAAGCTTAAAGTAAAAGAAGAGACTGAAGAAACTTTAAATTACATTCTATTAGCATTTATTTTATTGTTTTTATTTTAAAGATGAGACTTTAAACATTCGAAAACAGTTTTCTATGAGTCGTTTGAAGTCGTTGGGAACCGCCGTTTCAGTTTGTATGCGTAAAAAGTCATGACATTGTGAAACCGAAATTTCAAGCGGAAAAAAAAAAAATAATCACATTGTGAAAAAACTGAAATTAGATGCGGAAAAAGTAATAACATTTTGAAGTAACTAAAATTCCATACATGCAATCAGAAAGTTAAGAAGGAATTGAAAGATTAATAGGAAGTTATACTAATGCAATGGGTGTCAAAATGTGTCACCGTTTTTAAGTTATGTAAACAGAAAAACGACTCCCACTTTGAGCATTTACAGTCATTCAATTTTTGAAATTTTAATGCAATTATACATATCTGTAATTACAAAGGGTTTGATGGCCGAACAACTAGTGCTCTGGAGCTCGATGTTACAGGTTTCGTGTTCAAGTGTCGTCGGTCCATGGACGCTTGTTGTGATCACGTTTGTTGGCCCCTTTTAACCGTAGACCACTGTCTAATATGACTGATGGACGTAACTGACAATCCTACACTGTCTCCTGTCTCGTAATCAGACTGTCTTGGTCCACCATGGGGTTGCTGCGGCAATGAAAATGAACAGTATGAAATTTCAAGTATATGTTTTCATTTATTAAAAATTTGATAGTTTGAAATAATAAAATACAGTAAGTCAGATTGAAAAATCAGACAAACTTTTATAAAATCAATTTGAAATACAAGCATATTGATTGTCTTGAATATAAATAGATACAGGAATAGAAAAACCACTTTTGAAATTTGGAATTACAAAAAATTTAATTTAGGAATTTATTTTAAAATTTTGCATCTATTTCTATGATTGTTTGTCTTTTGATCATGTGCATTTTACTATTCGGTGAATTCTTCTTATTAATTCTATGAATGCAATTGTTCATTAAATTCAATACATTCGTATTAGACCGCAACCTACTATTTAAACCCGTGAATTTCGAGCTACTACGGACATCCAAAGTGGATTACGGCAGTCAGCACTCGAACCCAGAAACCTGTGGCATCGATACAAATATTTTTAAAATCAAGTCACCCACTGTAATTACGTGTAATGTAAAAAAAAAATAATTGTACTAAATATATTACGGATATTGCGATAAAAAATAAATATGAATTAGTTCTATTATTTGGAGAAAACCGTCGAACTAAAATAGTAAAGCTTAACTAACAGCAATTATTAATATTAAAAGATAAAATATTAAAACCTGATTTGCACGCAATGCCTTCTATATAAATATTTTTTAAAATTTTTATATTTTAAAAATATTTGGGTAATTTTTTTTTTTAGATAATAACACATATAATTATCAAACTTTTGATAGCTGAAAAATGAAAATTATCTGAAATTTGAATATTTAATTAAAATTACATTATGATGCAAATAACTTTTAAAACGAATATTACAACAAAATGCATGTGTTTTAACTCTTTAAAAGCTATTTAATTTTTAAAACATTCATATATCATATTTGAATTCTAATTAAACAGGATATTTTTGTGCAATTGATAAAATCTAATGTGTTTTTTATGCAATGTGCAAGATCTAATGCTTTATTATGAATTATGTATGCAAGTATTATATAATCATCAGAAACATGTATAAACATTCAATGTCCTAGTCAAATCTGAAAAGATTTACTAATCTAAACTTCTAAATTTCAACAAAATAAATCTCAGATTGAGGGGGAATATATATATAAAAAAGCCACTTTCAAGTTGATAGATTCAGTGGTTAGATATCAGCATAAAGTTTCTCACCGAAAAGATGAAATGGAAATTTCTGTTTGGGTGTCTACTAATTCCTCTCAGTGCATCTGACATTTTCCATCAGAATTTTTCTAATCAATGCATGAATTTATCACCAGGTTTATTATTGAGACGTACATTAATACACCTTATGATTCTTGAGGAATAATGTTTTAAATTACTTTGCCTCTAGAAAGATGTTTTTCAAAGGCGGTTTTTGATTCTGACGAATCTGAACTGAAGACAGACAAGGATAGATTAAACGATTGGGCTTTCTTAATGAAGAGATTTTGATGTCGGCGCTGAGAGTTTAGAAGTTCATTAGTATTGAAAGATGGGAATATTTGCTTCAAGAGTTGCTTCAGAGTTGTCTTTTAATGACAGAAGACATAAATAATAACTTATCGCGTGCCTCCTATTTATTAAGGCAGTGAATATTTTTAAGAATGACTGTACATAGTTCTCATGTGATAAAAACTATTATCCATAATGCTAAATGTTAATTTTTTTGTATTAACCATATCAAACGTAAAACCCTATTTAAATTACCTTGAAAAACCAGATTAGAAAATGTTTATAAACATCTTAAAAGCTAAATTATTATGCTTCAAAAAACATATTTAAAATAATCTGATATTTTGACTTAAGCATGTTAATTAAATAACCATTGAATAAAAACAATCTTCATACTGAAGAATATTTAAAAATAATAATTTTCAAAAGACAAGTACTGAGTGATTTGACATCCTCATAAAAGTTTTAAAATAAAAGATGAAATGGAAATTTCTGATCGGTCATCAACTGGAAACGAGTGACATTTTCCATCAGATTTAAACTTTATGAATGGGGAATTTATCACCAGGTTTATTATTGAGATATACATTAATATATCTCATGATCCGCGAGGAATCATCTTTTCAATTACTTCCTTCCGGGGAGATATTTTTCAAAGGCAGGAGACAGTTTTGAATTAAAGACAGACGAAAGTGGAGTGTCGGGGTTGGACTCTTCTTAATGAATAGATTTTGACGTCTCCACCAGAGGTTTGAGGCCATTAATATCGAGAGAGAAGAGGATCTTTTAAGTTCCCTTTGCACAGAGATGCAGAGTAATTTGGTTTGTGCTGTTCGCTTTTCTGTCTTTGAAGTGTTTTAAACAGTTCTGGAAACGAGATACGGTTAATTGTGGGCCATGGTGAGAAAAAGAGTAAGTAGATATTGTGCCATTTTACCTCGCAGGTCAGAAGATCCATTTTGCACCAGATTTATTCACCAATTTAAAATTTCCGACGGTTCTTAACATTATTGCATTAAGCATTCAAGGAATTCAGGCGAGAGTTTGCTTCATTAAAGAGAGGACAAAATTGCAAATTTTCTCATTAGATGGAGAGAGTTAGGTGAAAATCATCGATCTCCACAAATGAATTAGAGATTAAATGCATTTTTTATGTTTGAGATGCATTAAAAATGGTTTCGAGATAATTAGATATGTTAAACTTTTTTTATATGGCTTTCTTTTCTGTTTTATCCAGAATACCAATATTTATAAATCACATCGTAAGAGAAGGCGTTTTTTTATTATAATCTATTAATCAACTGTCTATGTAAATGAAAAATGGAAAGAGAAATATTTAAATGGAACGATATTTTAAATATTATTTAAATATAATATAAAGTTATATACAGATTTCATTTTTAGCTGAATTTCGTAACTCAGGTTTCAATAACAATTTTTTAAAACAATTATAACAATTTGAAACAAATTTTAAAACAATTTAAAACTTTTAAAACAATTAGAACAACTTTTAAAACAATTATAACAACTTTTAAAACAATTAGAACAATTTTAAAGAATTTGTAAAAATAACAATTTTAAAGAAAAAAATTTAAAATAATTATAACAATTTTTCATAGAATGTTTTCGGCGGTTATCATCAAGATATTTCTTGTAACTCCATAAAAATAAATAAGATTTGCTAAAATGACTGGATATATATAATATATCCAGTCATTATTTGTGCTACCCTATATATATGCAATTAATAATTAAGAAACTATGATTTTAACTGAACCGAATAATTTATGTTGTTGAAAAATGTTTTTTAGGTAATAATTTTAAGACTACTATAAAAATGTTCTTAACTTAAATGCAAATGCAGATATTTTAAGAATACAACAATAATTTTCTATGAAAAATCAGTAATAATTAGTTGTATGATGTAACTTAATATATTGTGCATTAGAATTTCCAAAAAAGGCGAAGATATTTTTGAAAAAGACTTTCTTTATCAATCTTCAAGAACTTGTTTTGTGATTCACTTTTTGTTCTTATTGATAAAAAAAAGCTTTCAAAGACTTTACTTTTATTATAAATGGCACGTTAATTTTAATAGTAAAAATGATCCTTCATTTAAGAAGAGTAGACTATTTTCACCATACTTATAAATCAAATTGCGATTTCAACCAATAGAACATTCATTTACTTTCACCCTGTCATTTTTTGGTGCATCCATTATTTTATTTTGATAGTTTACGCACACGTTTTACTTTCTCATTTCCTCTGTTTAATCAAACTGTCTGTTCCTCGTCTGAATCCAAGTCTCTCACAATATTTGCTCTAATGAAATTTTTCGTGTTTCTGTCTTGAGAATGAATATTTTGTTCGTGCAACTTGAAACTTCTATTTCAGAGATTTCTGAGCACATAAATTAATCATAAAAATATATATATGATATAAATCATAAAACTTTAAATGGTTTTGCAAATTTTCCTCCTTATGGTTATTTTAGAAGATATAAAACTATAACCACTAAAGAATAAATTCTTTTAATTTGTGGTAACAAAAACCATAAGTAGGTTTTTTTAAGTTAACCATTATTTAAATACTTTTAGAAAATTTCTTTTTTTTTCAAATAAATTTTTCAAGATTTTTTTATTTTTACACTCATTATTTAAATAACGAAGTTCAGGCAAAAATTTCTTTTTTTAAAGTTTTTTTAAACAAAAGGTAAAGTTTATTTTGACATAATTTTTGCTTCTTCAAAAAAGAACCTTTTCATTTAACATGGCTAGTATGATGGGTTAATATGGAGTTTTTGAAATTAAACTTGAAATAAATACTTTAAAAACCACTCATGCATCTGGTGGGAGGGGGTTGACGGGCTGCAATTCGTCGGCCAAGCATATCCCAAAATATCTTATCTTTCAATTTTTAATGATTCAAAAGCACCCATTATTTTTTTAAATAGAATCTACATGCAAAAAGAATACATCCTAATAAACTTTGTTAATTCCTTTTTAAATAATTAACAAAGTTAATTCTTTTTTGAAAATTAAACTGTTTAAATAAGATTGCAATAAAGAAACTAACAAAAAATGTAATAAACTGTTAATTCCAATAATAACATTTAATTTTAACTGTAAATGCTTTTAGAATGAATCATATATCTATATATAATATTATTTCATACATTAGTGTAATAATTAAATTGTTAATATTGCTTTGACTGTAACACTTTTAAAATTTATTTGATATAAACTATATTATCGCTATCAAAAAAATTATACATAAAATAATTCTTTATTGTTATTATGACAGAATATTTATTTTAATTCTTGTGTATATACGTAGGAGGATAGATTGATTTGTTAAAAATTCTGGAAATACCGGAGGGTATTCTGAACAAGGAACATTTTTAAATGTCTTTGTGTAGTGCAGGTAAAAAAAAATGTCATAAAAAAAAAAAAAAAAAATGAGATATGTTTTTTTTTTTTTTTTTTCCATTTCGGAATGAACCAATGTTTATAATTTATACAACTATGTAATTACAAATGTTGAAAAGGAAGACAATATTACAGCATTATTAAAAATGAAAAAAAACTTTTTAGAGAAACTATTTAAAATATAAACAATATATAAATAAAGAGTTGTTTCAAAGCGTTTATTAAGTCGAATGCTGTGAATCAAAATTTAGGACTGAAAATGCATATGATGTTATTACAAAGTTATATTTGAAATTTTATAGTTGATGTAAGTTGTTTATAAAATTGATGAATGTAATTAGATTTGACTAAATAATGATTGTGATAACAAATTTCAGCTATTATGTATGGAAACGGGAAATTGCTATACTTTCAACAACCTTCTCGAAATACAAGACGATAACCATTTGACAGTTGCATTTGTGTTTGAAGTGTTGTCCAATTGAGGATTGCTTGTTCACTCTCTATGAGCATGCTTTCGATATGCTCTGAAAGGAACTGTCCAACAAAACGTGCTCTCTCTGAAATGTTAAGGAAAAAGTATGTCCTTTTTCCGTTTCATCAATTGAGCACTCCAAACTGCACTGCAGTGAAAAATGCTACTATCTGGTAAGTGGTTCGTGTGTATCTATTCATATAGGAAATGCATTGACAAGTGACAGAAAATTTTTTCTGAATATATTTATGTATTTTTTAAATGAGAATATCTGTCAATAGAAAGGAACCTGTTTCTAATAAGTTATTTCCGATAATTTATAACGAAGTTATATGGGAGTTAATAAATTTTTGCAGCATGATCTGTAATAAATACTTTTTACTTACCGGAATTGTGTCCCAGTAGTAACATGCATATTTGCAATTCAGGAGGACTAAGATTCGTATTCGCTTTTTGTAGGCAGTTGCAGATATTAATTTAGAAACAAAGAAATCAAGGAGGATTATGACAAATTGTGGGAAGCCCTTCCTACGGATAATCGATTTCTTTGTAAGATGTTTCCAGGCTATTTCGATGTAACCTATAATTCTGGATAGTTACTTTAAAAGGCAATGGGGTATTATTCTAAACGGCAATAGGACAGTTACTCTAAAAAGTAAATATGAAGATAATTGTGGAAATACCCAGAAGGCATTGTCCTGCTTTTTCATTACCCATCGGGGAGTTGATCGCAGCACTTATAAATGAAATACGAATTCTACCCATGTTAATTTTATTTAAATATATTTGATAAAGTTATATTTGATAAATTTATTTGATAAATTTTGATAAATTTATTTGAAGTTTTTTTTAATGTTGAAACTTTTTACTTAAAATTGTTTCTTTTTTGATAATTTAATTGATAAAGGATTTATTTCCAATTTTAAATCTAGTAATATTGATTTACTTTCTTAAAAATATTTATTGGTAGACTAGTAGGAAATAAAAATTCCAACACTAAGAATGAGTTGTGGTACATAAACGAATTTGGGAGGCACGTATGTACATTTTGAAAGTTGAAATACATTTAAATTTTGCTCTAGACTAATAAGAGTATCACCCAACTATACATAAAAACACTTTTGCTTTAAATATGAAAGTGATGAATTTCATGAACGTTATTAATTTTCCGAATTGGGCATTGGTAACTAGATTTAAAACATGAATGCCTTTAAGGAGAGAAAGAAGGCAGCAGTTTACTAAGTTGAAACGTGGTCGTGTAATAGGACTAAGAGGAGGCGGAATTTTCTTTTTCGAAATATTACAGAAAACTTGGAAAGGATGCATCCACTGTATCTGACTGTTGGCAGCAGTGATCACGGGAACGATTCCCGAGGATGGGGAGTAGGTCCTGCCGCACATGAGTCATTACTACGAGGGGACGACAGCATCTTGTCATTCTGCATCTCCAGATGAAATTCGTGGTCCAGAGAATGGTAACAAATATTGCTTGAAGAACAACTTCCAGTCTGATTCTGTAGCCTGCCACTAACTCGAAAACACCAAAATTCAAAGCGTCCATGCCACTAACAGTTTCGAAAACACCAAAATTCGATGGCACCAGATCAAGCTACCAGATGAACGAACTTAGTAGAACGTGGAGAGTGTTCATGAACGTAGAGATCTGTTCACCAGTATGTGTTTTCAGATGAATGTTCAGTAGAACGTGCCAGATGAGTTTCAGGTGAACGTGCCAGAAGTGTTCACTTAGGTGCCAGATGAGTGTTCACCAGTGAACGTGCCAGATGAGTGTTCACTCAGTGTGCGCAGATGAGTGTGCGTACCAGATGAGTGTTCACTCAGTAGAACAGATGAGTGTTCACTCAGATGAACGTGCCAGATGAGTGTTTGATAGTCAATTGTTCACTCAGCCCAGATGAGTGTTCGTCATACCAGAGAGTCACACTGCCCATGATATGAACGTGCCAGATTGTTTGTAGTCAATTAGCCTCGCGTCATAGACACATTGCCCATATATAAGTAGTTATAGTTTGGGAGACAATTTACTATGGCAGCAATTGAAGTTATGTTCTTTCATTACTTTTAATTTTCTTCTAATAATTTAATTAAATTTTAAAACGAATCATATTTTATAAATATATAAACAAACAAAACTAAGCAAAATTAGTCAAGAAGATCGCTAAACGAATAGCATACGCAACTGAGAACATTAGTATAAGCAAAATTAAAAATCAAATACACAAGTCTAATTTAATTGTGTATGCGAATGTTAGCAAATAATCTATTCAATTGCAGACACTGTCAATCTAAAATCCATTAACAGACAGGAAAAATAAATATTTTTTGTACTTGCCAAACATTTTGTATAAAATTTGTCCTGCTTACCGGTGTCATTTAAGTTTGGTGACTAAATAGTTCCGATACTAAAATAGTTTCTTCCCTCCTCATCAATCCTGCATTAGGTAACTAAAGTAACTACCATACGTTCAATCCTGAAATAAATTGTAAAATTACTGCATGCATTTGTACAAAGTACTATACTGCCTATGTTTGCATTTTTCTTCTAAGATTAAAACGTAAACGAAAGGAAAAGAAACGATTTTAGGTACATCCAATATTAAGTGTAAAAATTATAAGCGGTTAATTTTATAATTTAATTGAGTACTTGAAGAAGTAACTCGACAAATTATTTGCTTAAGTCCGGGTGAATCGAAAGAGCTTTGATAAATTGTTAATACAACTTTGGTCACATAAATCATATCATAATACATCCATGCGAAACAATATCGGACTCTCCAATCTTCTTGCAGTCCTGTTTTTCCCAATCTTACTCTGGAAAAATGACGTTTATTAGGTTACAATAACAAAAGAAAAGAAGGAAAATGAACTAAAGTTTACTCGTTGAAAGTAACTGAATAAGCACTCGTGCGCGCTAACAAGCCTTCTGTTTTCACCGATGCTGTACTAAACAATTTTATTGTGTTTCTTTTTTTGTTGTTGTTATTTAGGTAATATTCTCTTTCACATTTATCGTATCAGATTTTTTAGTGACAAAATTATATCATTAAAAAAATTTTACAATAGGGTCAGAGTGATATGGTGATTAGGATGTTGGGTTTCTGAAATATGGGCGCTTAATTCAAAATTCAGTGAGTCATGTTGAACCGAGTGATTCAGTGCCATCTCGAGATATACTATTAATTAAAAAAAGTAAACTATTTCATACTTATTTTAGGTAATTTTAAATGGTATGTTTAATTGATTGGAAATAAAAATACATTCGGTTTTTAGCATGTACTGAATTATGGTGAAAAACGAAGTTACTTTCTTACCAATCCAATAAAGAACAAAATAACATAAAAAAAAATAATTTTTTTTTCTTCAAATGAAATAATTTTAAAAAATTTCAAAAACAAACCCATACCATTAAGCTCCAATCAGATATCAAAAGTCAATTATACCAGAGCTTTTTAACCATTCGCATTTAATGCTGCAAATCACTGGCACAGGCAGGTTAGTTCTAAACGTACAATTAAAGAAGACTCAAAATAGCAGTGAATAAGCAACAACCGTAAAAAAACTGAGAGCAAAACTGCAATTGTAATGCACCCAAACTATCTCTCCAGCTATTTCTCCTTTCATTCTAAATGAATCAACTATTACTACTGCCATAACGGAAACGCCAAAAAATAAAAATGATTCCCCTGCAAATCCTCATTAACTAAATGCCTTAAAATAATGACCAGGAAGGCAGTTGTGTCTCTTTTCCATTTGCTTGGTTTCTTTTCTCGCCTCGAAGATTTAATTAAATGTAACTACTGAAGATTGAAAATAAAAATGTCTTAATGTCGCAGAGAACTACAAGCAGACCTTAATGTGACCGAAGGAGAATTCTTTCCCGATTTAAACACTATTTCCGATCTGAATTAGTTATTAAAATTACTTCGCGATCGATTTTGCATTTGCCAGTATTGCCTGTCTGGGAATTGTGGGCCTCTTTCTTCTGGTCTGCTGGTCGGCGAGTTGCATTCAAAATGCAAATGTCACATCGAAAATGTCAATTCTGTCTTTATTGCAAGAGCAGTTTTAATTAATTTTCCTTTTTTTATGGCTGTCTTGAATGAATATGGCGCTTTTTAATATGTTAACTTTTAATATTGGTATCATATCAAGTTATAGATATTTTTACTCAGCATAAATTATAAGCAATATAAGCATATGGATTAAAAATAATTCAATGTACCATACGATCAAAAGCCGATTGATGCATGATATTGCTAATAACTTATCAACAAATGAAAGAACAATTTTACAGATGAATTTGCTGCATTAAGTTTAATTCTGCTAATGCCTGTATTTTTTCGCCTTTTCGCTGTTATTGAATTTCAAAGAATTTCGTCGTCAAACTATTTTAGAAAGTTCATACTATTACGTTGATGTACACATGATTAGGAAAAGTAAAATAAATTAACTAAGATTACTATTCGAAATGTAATGGAGCAATATTTTAAAATTGGTATTGTAGCGCACATATATTGGAGCGTTAGGCTTAAAGTAAAAAAATGGGTTTACAGAAATGGCTATTAATGACAAACGAAGTTTCTAATCAGTGTGCATCATTTTATTAAGGAAGAGAAAGTCTTGAAGAATGACTATATTGTACATAGCTCTAATGTTAGCAAAACTATTATCCTCAATGTTAAATGCTAATTATTTATTTTATATTAACTATTAAAATGTAAAAACACAATTTAACTTACCTAGAATAAAACTTAACTTATGCCAATGTTATAAGCTAAATTAGCATATTTTAAAATTCATATTTAAAATAATCTGATATTTTGACTTAAGCATAAAATTAAATAGGCATTGAATAAAAACAACCTTCATTCTTGAATCATTTTCAAAAGGCAAGCACTGAGTGATTTGACATCATCATAAAAGCTTCAAAGTGAAAAGATGAAATGGAAATTTCTGGTCGGTCATCAACTGGAAACGACTGGCATTTTCCATCAGACTTAAACTGATGAATGGGGAGGAACTTATCACCAGGTTTATTATTGAGATCTACATTAATATATCCCATGATCTGTAAGGACTCATCCTTTTCAATTACTTCCCTTCCGGAGAGATATTTTTCAAAAGCAGGAAGTTTTGAAGACAGACGAAAGTAGAGTGGTGGAGGTAGACTTTTCTTAATGAAGAGATTTTGACGTCTCCACGAGAGGTTTGAGGCCATTAATATTGAGAGAAGGGAATTCTTTTAAGTTCCTTTTACATAGCGACGCAGAGTAATTTGGTTTGTGCTGTTCGCTTCTCTGTCTTTGAAGTGTTTTAAACAGTTCTGGAAACAGGATTCGGCAAATTGTGGGTCATGATGGGATAAATAGTAGGGTGTGGTTGTGCCATTTTTACCCAGCAGGTCGGAGATCCATTTTGTACCAGATTTATTCACCAATATAAAATTCCGACGGTTCTAAACATTATTGCATTAAGCATTCAAGGGATTCAGATGAGAGAGTGGGCTTCATTAAAGATAGAACAAAATTGCAAATTTTCTCATTAGACGGAGAGAATTAGGTAAAAATCATGCCGATCTCAACAAATGAATTAGGAGATTAAATGCATTTCTTATATTTGAGATGCATTAAAAATGTTTTCAAGATAATTGGATATGTTACACATTTATATTTGTCTTTCTTCTCAGTTTCTGTTCAAAAATAACAAATATTTGTACATCACATCATAAAAGAAGGCATTTTTTAAATTATAATCTATTAATTGATTGTCTAAGTAAAAAAAACTTAATATGTAAACACATTGGAAAGAGAAATATTTAATTGTTTAATGGAATAATATTTTAAATATTATTCAATTATTAAAGTCATACTTTTTATGGGTCATAGTGAAATCTTCATGGTAAAAAGTCATAATTTATCAGGCAAAATTTAATTTATTAATTCAAATTTCTTTTTTAGCCGATTTTTGTAACTCAGGTTTCATTACTAATTTTAAAAGAATTATAAGAATTGTAAACAAATTTGTATTAAAAAAATTTTAAAACAATTATAAATAATTTTAACAATTTCTAAACAATTTTAACAATTTTAACAATTTCTAAAACAATTATAACAATTTCAAAGTCAATTATAATAACAATTTCTAAAATTATTTTAATAATTTTGAACAATTTTAAAACAATTACAACAATTTCAAAAAATTTATATTTATTTGAATAATGATAATAAAAACACTTATAACAATTTTTAAAACTATAATAATAATTTTAAATATTTTTTAAAACAATTCTAACAATTTAAAATTTTTTTATTTATAAGTATTTTAGAAATAATTTAAAATTTTTTTTTTTCAGTATTTAACAATTTGCAATAATAACAATTTTTAAACAATTTTTTTCGTGCATATTTTACAGTCAAAAATATTCTGTATATAGTATATAGTTAAAAAATATAACTTCTGAGGTTAAAAGTCAATATTCATTTGAGTAACCAATGTTTCTAATAATTCTTAAGATTTTAATAATGGACTTTATTAATGTTATAAAGATTTAATATAAGCCATTGTTTTTATGTCTGCCTTTTCTATAATTTTATTGATACAGAAAGTGTCCACACATTTTTGCAATGATTTTGACTTTTTCACAGAATTAAATTTAAAAGAATAAAAAAAGAAAGTTAATGGCATTCGGAATAGTATTTAGTTATCGTCTTTGCCATGAATTTTTTTTCTTAAAATACATATATTGCAAAAATGACAAACTTATTATAAAAAATAAACTTTTATTTCAAAGAGGTATGTATACTTATCATTTTTTTAAATTAGCATCACCTAAAATGTAAATGCAAATCTAAAATTCCTATTTTGAATGAAATCTATTAATCACCCTGATGAATTGATCATGTTTGTTTTTCATAAATATGTATGATAGAACCACCACTAGTCACTATGCTATTTTTAAAATTCGATGATTAATGAAAGGATTATCAACAAGACAAATTAATAAATTTATAATGATGTCTTCGTAAATATATTTGGTAGAATTACCTCTAAAAATATGCATTATAAATAACAAGGTGTAAATAACACGGTTCAAATATTTTCAGAAAATCTTAATAAACCGTCAATTATCCAACGTTGCCATTCTTTGAAATCATAAAAGAAAACTTTTTTTGATGTGTTTTATGAAATCTAGTTTCCTCCAATTATTTTATCTTTTGAAAAATATTATTTGTTAGAAAATAGATTTGAGCTCGATAAAAACAAAAAATGTAAAACATTCTAAATAGCTATAGCTATACATTTTGAAGCTATTCATAGCTATTCATATTGAAGCTATTCATAGCTATTCATATTGAATAACATGTAAGAAAATAAAATATTAAAAAAATATTGCAAAAATAAGCTCTTTTGACAATTGTAAAATGATCATTTGAAATGAAATGATTATCAATTTATCACCCTGATGAATTGATCATGTTCGTTTTCATAAATGACAGAACCATCTCTAGTCACTATGCTATTTTTAAAATACTATGATTAATAAAAAGATTATCCATTAAGCAACAAAATGAATTGATAATCATGTCTTCGTAAATATGTTTGGTAAAATTACCATTGGAAACTTTGCATTATAAATAACTCTGTGGTTAAGTTCGACATCAAAATTTTCAGAAAATCTTAATAAACTGTCAATCAGCAAGCGTTCTTGCCATTTTTGACATCTTAAAAAAAAAACTTTTGATTGGATTTTATGGGGAGTTTGCACCAATTATTTTGTATTTTTAAGGGCATTATTTGTTAGAAAATAGATTTAAGCTCGAGAAAATAAAAATTAATAACATTCTAAATTATTTTGTATAACTAACAAAAGAAGATTCAGCACGAATAAAGGTTGAACACGTAATTTATTTTTTTAAATTTTGTTTCTTTTGAAAAGTCATTTACCAAAGAAAATATTTTCCGACTGGTTTTATTTCAGATCTGTGAAACAGGTGGAAAAATGAAATCTTATTCTTATTTTTCTCCTTTTTCATCCAGAGTTACCTTAAAAAATAAGCAATTGGATTTTGAGGAAACCGAAAAAGAGAAATGAAAAATTTCCTTAAAAAACTGCTTCACCCTGCTACAGAAAGCATAAAAGCCCTTTTATGTTTTTCCTTTATATCTAGCATATATATTTCTGAAAAAAAAAGATACTTTATTTCTGTGCAGTACCAGAAGAATATGATTTAGCACTTGCTTTCGTGTTTTATTTTTTTCTCTGCACTTTTTTTCATTATGAAAAAAAGAAAAAAATTGTATAAGCTATTTAAGCTTTCTCGTGGAGTTACCTTTTCGAGTTACTAAAAGAAAAGTTATATCTATGAACTGTCTTATCCTCGTAGAGTTTCAATGGACCAAAAAAGCCTTTATCGATATCGAGCGAGAAATTGATAGGATGCAAACATCGATGGTATCTTATAATTCCAAACCTTATCTCTGAGACATAATAAATTTTTAACTTTGAGAGTGTCTGGAGATACATAAATCAAATATTGCATTTTTCTGAAAGAACAAGAACGATTTCGAGAAATTTGAATCCTCAATGCATTGTATCATAAATCTTTTCGAATGAACTCAATCATACATTTTTAAAAATTAAATTCATTGCTTTTATAAATATAATATTAATCCTGATATTTTTTTTAAATTTGAGACACATCCAGATATTAGTTTAAATTTCTTATAACATCGACTTGTAAAAATAAAATTGTATATTTATAAAACTTTCATTCTTATTTTTAGGTAATTTTAAATGGTATGTTTTATGGATTGGCAAGAAAATACATTCTGTTTTTAACTTGTACTTAAATGATGAAAAGAGAGGTAACTTTCTTGCCAATTTAATATAAGAACAAAATAACATAAAATAATAAAATAATTTTTTTCCTTCAAAGGAAATAATTTAAATATTATATTTCAACAAAAAAAAAAAAAAAAAAAACATACCATTAAGCTTCAATCAGATATTAGAAGTTAATTATCCCAGAGCTTTTAACTATTCGCAATTAATGCTGCTAATCACTGGCAGAGGAAGTTAGTCCTAAACATACAATTAAAGACTCAAAACGGCAGTGAATAAGCAAAACTGTAAAAAATTGAGAGCAAACTGCAATTGTAATACACCCAAACTATCTCTCCAGCTATTTCTCCTTTCATTCCAAAGAAAGAACTATTACTACTGCTGCATAACGGAAACGCCAAAAATAAAAATGATAACCTGCAAATCGTCATTAACTAAATGCCTGAAAATAATGACCAGGAAGGCAGTTGTGTCTCTTTTCCATTTACTTAGTTTCTTTTCTCGCCCCGATATTTAATTGAATGGAACTACTGAAGATTGCTAATAAAAATGTCTTAATGTCACAGAGTGCTAGAAGGAAGTCCTAAATGTGGCCCGAAGGAGAGTTCTTTCCCGATTTAAACACTATTCCCGATCTGAATTAGTTATTAAAATTACCTCGAGATCGATTTTGCATTTGCTTGGATTGCCTGTCTGGGAATTGTGGGCCTCTTTCTTCTGGTCTGCTGGTCGGCGAGTTGCATTCAAAATGTAAATGTCACATCGAAAATGTCAATTCTGTCATTATTGCAAGAGCAGTTTTAATAAATTTGTCTTTTTCATGGCTGTATAGAAAGTGTATGGCGCTTTTTAATATGTCAACGACTAATATTGGGCTCGTATCAAGTTATTGTTATTTTTACTCGCCATAAATGCCTTACATATAAGCATATGGAGTAAAATTATTCAATGTACCGTATGATCCTAAAGCTGATAGATGCATGATATTGCTAATAAGTTATCAACAAACGAAAGAACATACTTTACAGATGAAATTTGCTGCATTAATTTTAATTCAGCTGATGGCAACTTTTTTTTTTCACCTTTCGCTGTTATTAAAGCATAGGATTTCCCTTACGAAACATTATTTGAAAATTCATATTATGGCGTGGAACATATTGAATATGAAAAATAAAATAAATTAACTACACTCATGTCCATAAATTAAGGATAATGAAGTTCAGGCAAAGAAAGAGACAGAAGCAAAACAAATTTGACTTATTTGTAAAGTCTATTTATTAAACAAAAGGTAAAGAGCAAAAAAGATGCTATATGTTTGACATAATTAATAAAAATTACGATTTTTACCCCTGAGCAAATTTCAAAAAGAACCTATTTACAAAAAACAGTATAACATGGTTAGTATGATGGTTAATATGGAGTATGTCTCCCGGACGATGCAATACAGGCCTTACAACGCCTAGGCATGCTGAGTATCAAATTATCAATCTGATCTTGGGGAATATCACACCACTCATCAAGCAATGCCCTCCGAAGTTCTGGTTGACAGGTAGGAGGGGGTTGACGGGCTGCAATTCGTCGGCCAAGCATATCCCACACATGCTCTATTGATTCAAGTCCGGTGAGTATGTTAGCCAATTCATACGGGTGATATCCTCCAATTGAAGGCATTCGTCTACAATGTTTGCACGGTGAGAACGGGCGTTGTCATCCATAAACAGAAATTCAGCACCCATGGAGCCCCGAAATAAACGTACATGTTGTTCCAGAATGACATACCGATAGATGTGGCCTGTCATCGTTACACTCTGAACATGCAGGTCAGTTCTGGAACCAAGAATAATTCCTCCCCAAATGAGCCATCCTGCACCACCGTAACGGCGTCACAATTTCTGTGTGATTCTGAATTATCCTTAATTTATGGACATGAGTGTACTTCTTCAATTAGAGTTTCATTTAGTTTGAAAGAGTTTTCATTTATTTGAAATTAAACTTGAAATAAATACTTTCAAAAAAGTGCATCTAAGAAAATATCTTATCTTTCAATTTTTAAAGATTCAAATTTTTTTAAAATAGAAACTACACAAAATGTAATAAACTTTGTTAATTCCTTTTTAAATAATTAACAAAGTTAATTTCTTTTCTGTTTAAATAAAATTGCAATAACGTAAAATGCCAATATTAACATTTAATTTTAACTCTAATTCTTTTAGAATGAATCATATATCTGTATATAATATTATTTCATACATTAGTGTTATAAGACAAACGGACAAAACAGACAAAAACGGAGTGGCGGGGGTGAACTTTTCTTAATGAAGAGATTCTGACGTCTCCACGAGAGGTTTGAGGCCATTAATATTGAGGGAAGATGATCTTTTAAGTTCCTTTTGCAGAGCGACGCAGAGTAATTTGGTTTGTGCAGTTCGCTTTTCTGCCTTGAAGTGTTTTAAACAGTTCTGGAGACGGGATTCGGCAAATTGTGGGCCGTGATGAAAACACAGTAAGGGGTGGTTGCACCATTTTACCTCGCAGGTCGGAGATCCATTCTGTACCAGATTTATTCGCCAATTTAAAATTCCGGCTGTTCTAAACATTGTTGCATTAAGCATTCAAGGAATTCAGGCGAGAGAGTTTGCTTCATTAAAGAGAGGAAAAATTGGCAAATTTTATCATTAGATGGAGAGAATTAGGTAAAAATCATGCCGATCTCCACAAATGAATTAGGAGATTATATGCATTTTTTACGTTTGAAATGCATTAAAAAGGTTTTTAAGATAATTGGATATGTTAAACATTTTTATTTGACTCCCCATTCAGATTCTTTTCAAGAATAAGAATTATTTATAAATCACATCATAAAAGAAGGCATTTTGTAATTATAATGTATTAAATGGTTGTGTATGTAAATAAACATCAATAGGTAAACACATAAGAAAGAGAACTATTTAGTTGTTTAATGGAATAATATTTTAAATATAATTTAATGATTAAAAGTCATAATTTTTTTGAGACAAAAAATCAAATTTATTTATATATTATATTATTTATTATTATATTCTTTTTTTAGCTGAATTTTTGTAACACAGGTTCCAATAGGAATTTTAACCAATTTGTAATAATAACAATTTTTAAGCAATTTTTTTAAAACAATAATAATAATAATTTTAAACAATTTGTATGAATAACAATTTTAAAAAGAAGTATAACAAAAAAAATTATAATAATAATCATTGTTAAACAATTATTCTGTATATAGTATACAGGTTAAAAAACATAACTTCTGAGGTTGAAAAGTCTAGATTCATTTGAGTAACCTCTGTTTCAAATAATGCTCAATAATTTTAATAATGGACCTTATTAATGTTAAAATATTCAATATTCTCCATTGTTTTTATGTCTGCCTTTTCTATAATTTTATTGATACAGAAAGTGTCCACACATTTTTGCAATGATTTTGACTTTTTCCAAAAATTAAATTTAAATGAATAAAAAAAAATTAATGCCATTCGGAATTGGATTTAATTATCATCTATATCATGAAAGTTATTCTTCTCAAAATACCTATATTGCAAAAAATGACCAATTTATTATAAACAATATAATTTTACTTCAAAGATATATATATACATATCTATCATTTTTAAAATT
Source organism: Caerostris extrusa (assembly GCA_021605095.1). Taxonomy (NCBI): domain Eukaryota; kingdom Metazoa; phylum Arthropoda; class Arachnida; order Araneae; family Araneidae; genus Caerostris; species Caerostris extrusa. The sequence goes on along the minus strand of BPLR01019678.1, from coordinate 6,728 downwards.
AGCATCACCAAAAATGTAAATTCAATTCTAAAATTCCCATTTTTAATGAAATCAATTAATCACCCTGAAGAATTGATGTTTGTTTTCATAAATATCTATGACAGAACCACCACGAGATACTATGCTATTTTTAAAATTTTATGATTAATGAAAGGATTATCAACTAGGCAACATAATAAATTTATAATGATGCCTTCATAAATATGTTTGGTAAAATTACCGCTGAAAAATATGCATTATAAATAACACTGTGTAAATAAGTTCTATTTCAAAAATTTTCAGAAAATCTTAATAAACTGTCAATTATACAACGTTGCCATTCCTTGATATCTTAAAAAATGTATTCTTTGATGGATTTCATAGTTAGTTTCCTCCGATTATTTTGTCTTTTTAAAAGCATTATTTGTTATAAAACAGTTTTGAGCTAAAAAAAAAAAAAAAAAAAAAAAGAATTATTTTGCATAACTAACAAAATATTCAGCACTACTAAAGGATGAACAAGCACTTTTTTTTTTTTTAAATTTTCTTTCTTTTGAAAACTCATTTACCAAAGGAAATATTTTCCGGCTGGTTTTATTTCAGAAGTGGAAAACTGCTTGAAAAACGAAATCTTATTGTTATTTTTTCCCCTTTTTTTCATCTAGAGCTACCTTAAAAATAAGTAATTGGATTTTGAGGAAACCAGAAAAAGAGAAATGAAACATTTCCTTAAAAAAATCACTGCACCCTGCTACAGAAAGCATAAAAGCACTTTTATGTTTTCACTTTATATCTAGCATATATATTTCTGAAAAAAAGGATACATTATTTATCGGCAGTACCAGAAGAATATGATTTAGCACTTGCTTTCGTGTTTCATTTTTTTCTCCGCTAACCTTTTTTCCTTATGAAAAAAAAAGAAAAAAAGTTTTATATGTTATTTTAGCTTCCTCGTGGGAGTATTGCGTTACTTAAAAAAGAAGAAAAAAAAAAAAATGAAAAAAAAGAAGAAAAAAAATGAAAAAGAAGGTTATATCTATGAACTGTCTCATACTCGTGAAGTTTCGATGGACCAAAAAAAGAATATCGTTTCACTTGCCTTTATCGATATCGAGCGAGAAATCGATAGGATGCAAATATCGATGGTGTCTTATAATTCCAATCCTTATCTATGTAAATTATTAAAGTTTAAACTTTGGAGTGTTTGTAGATACATAACTTAAATATTGCATTATTCTGGAAAGAACAAGAAAGATTTCGAGAAGTTTTAATCCTCCATTCACCGAATCATAAATCTTTTAGAATAAACTCAACCATGCATTTTTAAAAATTAAATTCATTGCTTTTTAAGTATAATATTAATCCTGATAGTTAGTTTAAATTCGAGACACATTAGTTAATTTTTTTATAACTGACTTGCAAAAACAAAATGTATATTTATAAAACTTTCTTTCTTCATTTAGATAATTTTAAATGGTTTGTTTTATTGATTGGCAAGTAAATACATTCGGTTTTTTACATGCACTTAAATTATGAAACTACTTTCTTACCAATCCATTATCAGAACAAAATAACATGAAATAATAAAATATTTTTCTGCAAAAGAAATTAAATATAATATCTCACCAACAAAAATACATACCATTAACCTTCAATCGGATATCAAAAGTTAATTATTCCAGAGCCACTAATCACTGGCAAAGGCAGGTTAGTTCTCAACGTACAATTATAGAGCAGTGAATAAGCAACAACCGTAAAAAAAAATGAAGAGCAAAACTGCAATTGTAATGCACCCAAACTATCTCTCCAGCTATTTCTCCTTTCATACCAAATGAAAGAACTACTACTGCCATAACGGAAACGCCAAAAAATAAAAATGATCCCTGCAAATCCTCATTAACTAAATGCCTTAAAATAATCACCAGGAAGGCAGTTGTGTCTCTTTTCCATTTGTTCAGTTTCTTGTCTCGCCTCGAAGATTTAATTGAATGGAACTACTGAAGATTGCAAATAAAAATGTCTTAAAGTCACAGAGACTGAAGCAGTCCTTAATGTGGCCCGAAGGAGAGTTCTTTCCCGATTTAAACACTATTTCCGATCTGAATTAGTTATTAAAATTACCTCGCGATCGATTTTGCATTTGCCCGGATTGCCTGTCTGGGAATTGTTTGCCGCCTTTTTCTGGTCTGTTTGGATTCAAAAATGCAAATGTCACATCGAAAATGTCAATTCTGCCATTATTGCAAAAGCAGTCTTAATTAATTTGATTTTTATGACTGTCTAGAATGTATATGGCGCTTTTTAATTTGTCAACTATTAATATTGGACTGGTATCAAGTTGTTGTTATTTTTCTCAGTGTAAATGCCTCGTATATAAGCATATGGATTAAAAACATTTTAATGTACCATATGATCCGAAAGCCGATTGATGCATGATATTGCTAATAACTTATCAACAAATGAAAGAACATACTTTACAGATGAGTTTGCCGCCAATTTTTTTTTTCTTTTTGCTCTTTTCGCTGTTATTAAATGAAAGGAATTTCATTGGCAAACATTATTTAAAACGTCATACTATAATGCTGTACATAGAGAGTTTGGAAAGTAAAATAAATTATCTAAGATGACTGTTCGAAATGGAATGGATGAATTTTGGAAAATTGGTATTGTAGCTCACATGTGTTGAAGTGCTACGCTTAAAGTAAAAAGAAAGGATTACAGAAATCACTATTAATGACAAAAGAAGTTTCTAATCACTGTGGCTCTTTTTATAAGGAAGATAAAGTCTTGAAGAATGACTATTCATTGTGTACATAGCTCTCATGTTAGCAAAACTATTACCCTTAATATTAAATGTTAATTCATTCTTTTATATAAACCATTAAAATTTGAAACACTAATTTATCTAGGATAAATTAGCTTACCTTATACCAATGTTATAAGATAAATTAGCATATTTTCAAATACATATTTAAAATAATCTGATGTTTTGACTTAAGCATGTTAATTAAATAGGAATTGAATAACACCGATCTACATATTGAAGAAAATTTAAAAAAAAAAACAATCATTTTCAAAGAGTGATTTCCCCATCCTCATAAAAGTTTTAAAATGACCAAATTAAATGGAAATTTCTGTCGGTCATCAGCTGGAAAGAATGGACATTTTCCATCAGACCTAAACTGATAATGAGGGAATTTATCAAGGCGGTTTATGATTGAGATATACATTAATATATCTCGTGATCCGCGAGGAATCATCCTTTTCAATCACTTCCCTTCCGGAGAGATATTTTTCAAAGGCAGGAGACAGTCCCCCTCAGACGAATCTTGACTCGAAGACAGACGAAAGTGGACTTTTCTTAATGAAGAGATTTTTACGTCTCCACGAGAGGTTTGAGGCAATTAATATTGAGAGAGAAGAGGATCTTTTAAGTTCCCTTTGCATAGCGACGCAGAGTCATTCGGTTTGTGCTGTTCGCTTTTCTGTCTTTAAAATGTTTTAAACAGTTCTTTGATATCTTAAAAGAGAAACTTTTTATGTATTTTATAGCTAGTTTCCTCCAATTATTTTATCTTTTTAAAAGTATTATTTGTTAAAAAATAGATTTGAGCTCGATAAAAACTAAAAATTTAAAACATTCTAAAAAGCTATAGCTATTCATATTTTGATGCTATTCATATTAAGCTATTCATAGCTATTCATATTGAATATCTATGTAATAGAAAATAAAAATGCATATTTTTAAAATATTGCAAAAATAAGTTCTTTTGACAATTGTAAAATAAATCATTTGAAATGAAATGATTATCAATAATTCTCCCTGATGAATTGATCATGTTTGTTTTTCTTAAATGACAGAATCATCTCGAGTCACTAAACTATTTTTTAAATGCTGTGATTAATAAAAAGATTATCAAGTAAGCAACATAATGACTTGATAATCATGTCTTCGTAAATATGTTTGGTAAAATTACCTTTAAAACTTTGCATTATAAATAACTCTGTGCAAATAAGTTCGACATCAAAATTTTTCAGAAAATCTTAATAAACTGTCAATTAGCAAACGTTGCCATTCTTTGACATCTTAAAAAAGCAACTTTGTGATGGATTTTATGGTACGTTTCCACCAATTATTTTGTATTTTTAAAGGCATTATTTGTTAGAAAACAGTTTTGAGCTCGAAAAAAACAAAAATGAAAAACATTCTGAATTAATTTGTATAACTAGCAAAGAAGATTCAGCACGACTAAAGGTTGAACTGGTAATTTATTTTTTTAAATTTTGTTTCTTTTGAAAACTCATTTACCAAAGGAAATATTTTCCGGCTGGTTTTATTCCAGAACTGCAAAACTGGATGCAAAAGAGATCTTATTGTTATTTTTTTCCTCCTGTTTTCATCCAGAGTTACCTTAAAAAATAAGCAATTGGATTTTTGAGGAAACCGGAAAAAGAGAAATGAAAAATTTCCTTAAAAACACTGCACCCTGCTACAGAAAGCATAAAAGCATTTTTATGTTTTAACTTTATATATTTTATATCTAGCATATATACTTCTGGAAAAAAGGATACTTTATTTCTCTGCAGTACCAGAAGAATATGATTTAGCACTTGCTTTCGCGTTTTATTTTTCTCCGCTAACCCATTTTTCCTTATGAAAAAAAGAGAAGACAATTTTATAAGTTATTTAAGCTTTCTCGTGGGAGTTACAGTTTTGCGTTATTAATAAAAAAAAAAAAAAAAAAAAAAAAAAATAAAAAAAAAAAAACGTTATATCTATGAACTGTCTTATCCTCGTAAAGTTTCGAAGGACCAACAAAGAATTTCGAATGGATACGATGCAAACATCGATTGTATCTTATAATTCCAATCGTTATCTCTGAGACATATTAAACTTTAAACTTTGGCAGTGTTTGGAGATACATAACTCAAATATTGCATTTTTCTGGAAAGAACAAGAATAATTTCAAGAAGTTTTAATCCTAAATGCATTGAATCATAAATCTTTTTAGAACGAATTTAACCCAGCGTTTTTAAAAATTTAATTAAGTGTTTTAATTAGTATAAAATCCCTTCAGATAATTATTTTAAATTCCAGTTCTGATATAACACCGACTTTAAAAAGCAAATTGTATATTTATAAAAAGTTAAAATAATAATTACTTGTTATCCAAAATAAATATTTGGGTTTCTCTTGTAAAAAAAAAAATTTACATACATATACTGAATTTTAATTATTTGTTAATGTTTTTGTAAATGTTTATAATGTTTTGTAAATAAAAAGATAAATAAAGTAACTTTATAAATAGATAAATAAATCTAACTAAATACATGCAATAAAACATTTTATTCTTAACGATTATCAGTTAAAATACTGTGCATTTTGTTATAGATTATTTAAAATGAAGTAATATTTTAAATCTTTCAAATGAATCATCTGAAAATGAAACATTTACTTCATAGAAATGTTTTCAAAATTGTTTAGTTTGTAAAGTGAATGCTAAATATCAATGCAGCTAGGTGTAGAAAAAAAATATATATTTAAAAAATATTGTAAAACAAAAGGTTATTTTTTGCAACAAACACCAGGTTAAAAAAATGTAAAATTGTAGTGAAATATATATCTTCGTCAAAAAATTTAAAAAAATTCAAACAATTTAAAATATATTAACGTTAAAAATATTACAATATCAAAACATTTAATAGCATTAAAACAAAAAACCCTTCTACAAGTGAATTTTTTTTGTAAAAATTGTAAACAAGTCATTTATTTTATGGATTTTGAAATGAAATTTTGTGTACATATTAAATAATAAAAAGAATTTTAAAAACATCATTAAACTTTATACAAAATTTAAAATATATTTAATTTCCTTTTGAATACAAATCATAATGGATTTCAGTTAAAAAGAATGGAAAAATTCAGATGAATAAACAATTAATTAACAATTTAATTTTCCCACCCAGCTCCTTAATATCTCCCCTATTTTAATTAAAGAATTACTTTAACCTCAACAGTAGTCAATACTTGAATTGGGGTAAGCCAAAAATTATTTGGAAACCTGTTTGAAAAAGAAAAAAAAACTTGTTTTGAAGAAATTGCTTGTCATCGCATGAAATTCAATTCAGCGAATTAAATATTTAGTTAATTAAAAGAATTCCTTCTTAAAATGTTACTTGTTTTTTTAATTTTCCAAATGAAAAGTTCATAACCCAAGAATTAAAAAGCTTCCTTAATTGGAGAAATTATTTGTCTTAAAAAATCAAGCAATTAGTTACGATTATTTATATGCCAATGATCATTTATTTAAATTTAATAAGTCATAGCTAAATAGAAGAAGTACTATAAAAAAGGAACACGGATAAAAATTACATACAAAAGTGTAAAATGTAATAATTTTTAATGCGATTACTTTTGCCCCTAGTCAAACAAACATAACAGAAAATCAACAGTAAATTTGGTTTTCGTATGGACATTGCAGTTTATTGCAGGTGCAGGAATAAGAGCATTATCATGCCCAGGCACAACCTGCAATACCACCAATTCCTGTACTGCATGGAATTTTCCAATTCCATCTCCAGCAGAAAATAAAATTTGCAACATAGGGATGGACATAGCCTGTTAAAACTCCTCCCTAGGTGATTCTTCTTTAAAGGATTATGACCGGGGCATCAGAAAACCACAACATGGCCACCCATACCATTATAGATCCTCCTCTATGCTAGACATGCTGGAAGGAGATAATCAT